>CAHIKZ030000239.1:550000-570000 GCA_903632075.3 Acanthosepion pharaonis | reverse complement strand
TACGGTTACCTGCTAGTTTGTCCACCCGGTTACAGTAGTCCAAAACAACTTTGCGACTTCGAACAAATATATCCCTTTCCGGGACATATCAAATACATATTTGAAGAAAAAATATTATGAGAAATACATTTTTGAAGAAAAAGTATTGCCAATAATACATTTTTCAAGAAAAAAAATATACCAGCAATAAAAAATCTTGTCGACATTAAATAACCTATTGATATACCGTAAAACAAAACAAACTGAACCAAGCCAAACCGAGGAAACGAAATATAATCTACAGAAAAGTATATGGAAATTCGCATAACCAAAGCCTGCATCGTCTTGAACATGGTGTCTAACTTAAACATTAAACATTGCTTTACTGGAAATGCTTCATAGCTAAGTGATAATTTTCACCTACATTGAAGTCCCACTGCTAAATATTCTATTGAGTACCGCGTTTTCATTAGTTAGAAAATCACCGTTAAAATGCGATGACTACTAAAACCCATATAACCCTTATATATATATATATATATATATATATATATATATATATATATATATATATTATTATTATTATTATATTATGAAATAGTTTTCTAAGCCATTAATGGGTTATTACTCATTTTATTATTTAAAACTAGAAATATTACGTACCTTATTCGTTATACGTGTTAAAAGTTAATATCCCCGCTTTTTTTCGTGGTGATGGTGGGGGGGGGCGTGTAACGACGAAGTTAATGCTTGCCATCCCACAGATCGAAAACACCTAAGAAAATGTGTCTCCCGACAGCAAACAAATCTGTATTCCGTGCTCTGAAGGTGATAAGCATCAACTTTAATAATTTTTCTCCGAATTTCTAGCATGAAAGTTATTTTTAATCCCAATAATGATGAGGACAACAGCCCGAACAATGTAAACAGTGTAAATAGTTACAATACTTCATCCCAGAAATTTAGACAGATCCTGAAGAAGACCAGGGCGGAAAGCGGTCGAAACGTCGTGAATATGACAAAGATGGTGACAACAGTGCGAACAATGTAAATAATGTAAATAATTACAATACTTCATCCCCGAAATATAGGGAGATCCTGAAGAAGGCTGGAGCGTTCAACGACTGAAACCTCGTGAATATGGCAAGAAAGATAGATGGGGACAACAGTTCGAACAATGTAAATAGTGTAAATAATTACAATATCTCATATCAGAAATATAGGGAGATCCTGAAGACGGCTGGAGTGTGCAACGGTCGAAACGTCGTGAATACGGAAACAAAGATAGATGGGGGCAACAGTGCGAACAATGTAAATAGTATAAATAATTACAATACCTAATCTCAGAAATGTAGACAGATCGTGAATATGACCGGAGTGCAATGCAGTCGAAACGTCGTGAATATGACAATAAAGATGAGGATAACAGTGCGAACAATTTAAATATTGTAAATAATAAAAATATCTCAGAAATATAGACTGATATTAAAATATAACGTTTATGTTATGTTTTATTTTGGCATTCAATCTTTCCATCCAAATTATTATCCTGGTTTTAAAATATAACTATGATAACGATGTAATTTATATAACTTGTTATCATTATTCAGCTTTGAAGTTAAGCGTTAATAATTCTATTATTAATATATGACCAGCACTACCTCCAGATTTTTATCAAGGATTAGTTTTAATAACTCGATTTATACACAACCATATAATGTTATTAATTATTCCTTACTTGGAAGCATACTTTTTCGAAGTTACATTTCATATGTCTTGTATTGTATGTTCTGAATGCAAAGGTTAATCTAATACTGAATATTTCTTATTTACAGCCGTATGTATCTTTTCGCACAACGGCACTTAAATTATCCTACACGCTTCTACACAGGCGCACGAATACTCCCCGGGCATGTTCAAAGATTTCCCTGGCTCCGCGAATTCTCGCACATCCACCCCTGAAAACATTCTAACACTGAGAGGTACTTGTTCGCGCGTGGGTCCGTGGAGCATGTTTCGTATCTATTGAAAAGCTGCGAAAAATGGCGACACCTCTAGGCAGAGCTAAAACGACGCATGCGCGTGTGCACACGTGACGTGCCAGTGGCATCGTTGCTCATCCATTCACAGAGATCAGCCAATCAAATTCTGGTTTTCTACACAAAGACGAAACGAAAAAGAAATTTCGAAATATCGACATCTATATGGGTTAAATCCTTACGCTGTATCGATTTTTTTTCTTTTTTTAATAAGTACTTTGCTTGTTATCTTGCTAAAGGAAAGATTTAAGTCATACTCTATAAGCCAAACATGATTCACTGCTTTACATATTTGAATTATATTGAAGGTATCTCACATAGAATGTTAAAGATTCTCAAGTTGACATCATCGTTACGACATCGTATGAGATTGAATATGTGATTGGAAATGATTGACGCCTACGGTCGTTGTTCCGTAGCGTTCTAAGTTATTACCATTGCTACATTCGTCTCCATGTCTGTCTTCAGGTAAATAGCCCAAAGTTGTACTGTCTCTGTCACATATTTTATATCAAATCAGTCCTCTTTAAACCAGGAGAATGTTTCTTTCTTGTAGTACATATAGTTTGTCTTGGCTATATTTATTGTCCCCACTAGAAAAATTCGTCATTTTCCTTTTTGCTGGTCTTATGATCTTTAACTGACAAGTACACCCGTTTGGCAGTTCTTTTCGGTTAAGGATCTTATTTTTCCCAGATTTCCCATCTTAACATCTTTTTCCACACAGAACGTTACTGATGTAATGGAATAACCTGCCACCCCCACGAGTTGCGGCACTATAGGTAGTAACCACCTATAAGTATCCGTTAGGACAGCAGACAGCACAGTCGAGCTGGGATCTTTCCAAGCAGCGCTAGTCGAACTCTCTGCCTTCGGGCAGAGAGGAACCCGGACGAGGCTGTGCCGAAGGGCAGAGTTTCGTGCGGGGAGGTAGACAGACCCAACCCCATTTATGCGGGGTCCACGGGGATTTTTTGGCCGAGCCTTAGGGCTCGAGAACCTCACTTTAAATTCAGCCTTGTGCCACATGTGACTGCGTGGGGCAGTTACTAAATAGTGTCGAGCTGAGATTTTTCCCAGCTGCGCTAGCCGAAAACTCTGCTCTTCGGCATAGCCTTGTCCGGGGAGGTAGACAGACGCGACCCCGTTTATATGGTTTTGTTTTTGACCGGGCCTACGAGCTCGGGAACCCCACATTAAATTCGGCCTAGTGCTACATGTGACTGCGTGGGGCAGTTACTAAATAGCGTCGAGATGGGATCTGCGAGAACTAGCGGCCTTCCGGTAGCAGCACACCCACAACTGTATTGACTAGCGACGACCGGGCTCATAACTATTACTTCCTTGCTTGGTGTACTGATTTCTACAATAACCTTGGTACTATTTATCCACCGTGTTTTTCCATTTCATATTCCTATTAGCACGGAATATAACAGTTACCATTTGTGATTGAGTTGTTTTTTTCCTATTACATTACAGACAAATAACTTCAAATAAATTATATATATATATATATATATTTATTTATTTAAAAAATCTATTCTAATCATTTAGATTGTTTTTGTTTCAATAAGCCAACTTAATCGTTTTCGTATTTTTGATAATTTAACCTAGTGCTATTTAATTACTCTCTAAAGATTATGTTAGCTTGTGGGAAAAGAATTCATTAAAATATTAGAATAAATGAGGACAGGAAAATTACTAAAAAATACTTTAGCTAATTAATTAGCTAATTAAACAAACACATTTATTAAAGAATTAGGTTAGGACAATAAAGATTTACTAAATTTTTAGTTTAGCTTATTAAATAATTGCTAAGGGTTTAGTTAAGATTATAAAAGACTTACGAAAGAATTAGTTTAGCTTATTAAAGAGTTGCTAAAGGATTAGTTAAGATTATAAAAGATTCACTAAAGAAATAATTTAGTTTATTAAAGAATTGCTAAAGGATTAGTTAAGATTATTAAAGGAAGTAATTAATAACGGGTTAGGTTAGAGTATTAAAGAAAATATTATTAAACGATTAGGTAATTTTATTAAACAAAATATTTACCAAGGGATTAGGTTATATTATTAAAACAAATTACTAAATGATTTGATTGGCTTATTAAAGAATTGCTAAAGGATTAGGTCATCTTATCAAACATTTACTAAAAGATTAGGTTAGCTTATTAAAGAAATTACGAATGGATTAGGTTAGCCCATCATTAAAGAAAACTTTAGTAAGGATTAATTTAGTTTATTAAATACAGTTTAATAAAGGATAAGAATAAATTTTTAAATAAAATAAATACTAAAGGATCGGGTTAGTTTATTAGAGAAAGACATTAGTAAAAGTTTAGGTTAGCGTATTATAGAGAAAAAATATTAATGGTTTAAGTTAACATATTAAAGAAAAAACACTGCCAAAGGATTAGGTTATATTATTTTTGTGACGTACGGTAGCTGTTAGTAATTAAGTATAACTCAAGACTTCAATTTTAAAATAAAACAGTATTTAATGACAACCGCAAATATATAATTTACAATAACAAAGAAGTAAAAGTCAACCAAAGATAATTAACCATTTCAGTGAATATCTTGTTAGTAGCTCGGCTCGGCTTAATGTCCGGTAAATCTCAAAACCCAAATCATCGACGCACAATAATTCACACTAATTCAACTGGATATTTCCACTCAATAGTCACTCAATAATCACTACAGTCAGTAGTCTGACATCACTATTTATACGCCTGGTGGAAAACATATATTCATAAGACCAGAGTGTCACGCTCGAACCACGGTGTCAATAGTAACTCATTGTCTTCTTATATGACAATTATTAAAGAAAATTAACTAAAGGTTTAGGTTAGCTTTAAAGAAACATTTATAAATGATTAGTTTAACTTATTAAAGTAAAACGTTGATAGATTAGGTTATCTTATTAAAGTAAAACTTTACTAAAATATTAGGTTAGGGTATTAAAGAGAACGTGTTTGATTAGCTTATGAAAGTAAATTAACTAAAAGAATAGTTTAGCATATTAATGTAAAATCATTAAAGGATTAGTTTAGATTATTTAAGGCACCTTTTGCGAAGGATTATATCATATTACAAAACAAGATATTACTAAAGATCAGGTTAGCTTATTTTTTTAAATGCTCATGGATTATGTTAGATTATTAAAGAAAAATTTTAAAAGGATAAGGTATCATATTACATTTAAAAATAACTAAAGGATTAGGTTAGCTTTTTTATGCTCATGAATCAGGTTAGATTTTTAAAGAAACTTTTAAAAGGATAAGGCATCTTATTAAATGAAAAAAAGGATAAAGATAGCTTATTAAACAAAAGAAATACTAAGGGATATATAGTTATTAATATTTAATGAGAGAACAGCAGTTCAACAAATACACCCCAAGAGCCAAGATCAATATACCCACCAGAAAACCTGGTCTGTTATAAGCCAACACTTCCAAATTAGTGTGATATGGAGAAAGGGTTTGATAAAAGCATTGTATCTCTTGTCAGAGGGAACAACTTAGATACCGTCCACACAGATCTTGATTATGTTTCCTAGTTTCTCTATCTATAAAAGGCAGGATGTGTGTGTGTGTGTGTGTGTGTGTGTGTGTGTGTGTGTGTGTGTGTGTGTGTGTGTGTGTAACGAATGCACGGCCGCAATTCTTGATGGATTTACACCGAAATCTGCATGCACATGCTCCAAGTTAGTGGGAAGGCCAAGACCGACTTTGCATTTCCCAACTCTCATCGATAGTCGAAATAATCGATTTTTCATGCTTCTACGGCAGTTTTCATGTAGTTTGCGGCCATTTTCTACTGGCCAGAATGAGAGCCTATAGCTGGCTGCCACGAATAGGCAGGAAGATTCTATTGGCCAACGTGAGAGCCAACAGCTGACTGACACGAATGTTAACTAGCATGCTAGCAAGCAAAAAAATAATCGATAGATGCATTCGTCACAAGTGGGAAAAATTTAAATCTGCCTGACACTTTACTCCAATTGGCTAATTCGCTTGCTTAAACTCAACGTTAATTCTGATTCCGCAGAACTGGGTTGGGTGTGAAAAAGTATTTGTTGTTAACATTCTTTTTTCATTCGGTTTTTCCAGTTACGAGTCCTTTTTTTAAGCTGATCGTTTTGTGTTCATTTTGTTCAAGAAGTAAGGCATGTAGCAACATCAACACGGCAAAGGGCACTCCTTTAAAGGCAAGGAATGGCAAAACTATTTTAAGTCAAGTGTTTAGCGATTGATGTATGAGTCGTACGATTTTTGAATCAAGCACGGACAACGCCGGGCCATGCTGCTAGTATGGAAATAAATCCCAAATCGCCTTGGCCTCCTTATCCATCAAACCTCATAAAAGAAAACACCCGACCATGATAATCCTTAAGTAGATGAGAAAGCGAATCAGTGGCCAGTTTTATTCGGCCAAATCAAAGCATATACATCTTAACACATCCAATTAATTAAGGTCATAAACCATAAAAGCTATCCTTTATTAAAGCTAATGGACATTTTATATAATCATCTATTATTTTTTTTAATAAGAGATCAAGAATTATGGTTTATAGCAAGGAAGAACGTCCGCGACTGTCGTGTATTTATTGCGACAGGCAGCGGAAGTAACCGACAGCATTCGGCGGTGTCCGTCGACCGCCCGAAATCAAACGAAGCTTTGTTTAACTTTGCAGCCGATAAAAACGACATTTGCTTCTGTTAGCTCGTGGGCCCTAGTAGTGGAAAACGTGTTCAATCTATATGTTAACTGGAGGTTTGCTTTTGGTGGCCTTTAGTGAGTTGGCGACTCTCAGTGTGTTAAGAATTCGGCGTTTATTCTTTATGTTTGACGCGCTCGAACAGAGGAACTCCTGCGTAATTCCAATGCAAAGAAACGGAGAATACTGAATTCTTCTTCCAATTTTCTTGTTGGGAAACTTTAAGCACGGTGAGACGCTGATGACTTGAATATTTCACATTCATATAATTTCAATCCGGAGACCGGTGTATTTCTTGAGCTTCCTGCTATGAATAATCAACAGTTGTCTCCCCTTGTTTTGCTAAACTCCTCTTTGAGAGAACTACTTCTGTTTACTGGGACTATAAAAGGACACTATACGCGAACCTTCTATTCTCAGTTGAACAAAGCTTTCTTAAAGCCTACGCCTGCGAACTTTTGTCATTACTCTCATATTATTATTATTATTATTATTATTATTATTATTATTATTATTATTATATGCCCATTTTAAGGAAAATTAACACGCAAGACAAATTTATGCCATTAAATATTTATTCAACTAAATATGAATCATTTTCTTTCACAGCTATCTTCACCGATATGACTACAATCGTCATCTCTAAACTTACCAGACTACATCCGTACAGTACTATCAGCTAAATCATCGTCACCGTACACAACACATATCTTTTCTGTTGCTTGCGAGGCATTTTTGCCTTTACGGTAATAAAAAAAACCATCAAGTGTATAAAATGCATCTTATAATCTTCCATTTTCATCGGGATTCAAAACTGACATGAAGTAAGTAATTTAAAACTTTCTTTCTCAAGAGATAGTTTAAAATGTAAACATATCTGTCGATACATTTGACGTCTTCTAACGGGTTGGAACAGAAACGACTAAAAATCGACATGGACTTTTCGGACAACCCAATACTAATTCCTTTGATTTCTGTGATACACTTATTTCATTCCGAGATATTCAAATACAAATGGAATTATTCATATCCCTGTTGAAGCTTAAATAAGCATGGAATAATACAACACAAAATGTACGTTAACAAAATGTATTGAAACAAAGAATAGGTACACAATATTTACAGTTAGTTTGGTATATTCTTGGGAAGACTGTTCCTGCATAATGGGTTGACTAAATCGCAGTCGGGCAGAGTCTCTGGATTCAATTTCTTAATCTCTACTATCTTACCCGTCTTCCGGTACCAACCCATATTTATATGGTCGGTAGTCCGCTTATGTAAATTAGGTGTATCATACACAACAATCCCCATGAGGCACATTTTTTTTTTTTAGATTTCCACTTCTAGAACATTGTATTTTGATAGTTCTTTTATATCTTCAAAGATGCCATACAATCCACAGGGACTGCTATGTTATTAAGAAAGCACATTCTGTTTTAGTAGTGTGATTATGATCACTAGCGCTACACGGACAAAGTTCTTCTTAGTGTATGGGCTGTACTTATCAAAACCATTTTTTGTATTACTCTTAAGTTGGATTTCCAGTTTTTTTTTTCAATGTGTTGTTGTGTTCCTTTTTTATCATTCCAATCACACCTACAATGACTGGTACTGTTCTTTTCTTCAATTCCCACGTTTTTTCTATTTCGATTTCCAGGTCTTTATACTTCGATAGATTTTAAAAAAATCCTTGCTTATCTTCCAATCCATTGGGCAAGACACATCAATTAGTAGGCACTTATTTCTTTTCGGTTTTTGACAATTATATCCGTCCTATTTGCTTCAATCTTCCTGTTTGTAAAGATGGCGTAATCCCATATAATTGGATGTCTTCTATTTCTGTAACCAGTGCTGAGTAATGTTCATTCCATTGTTTATTAACATTTTTACAAAGTGTTTGCACATTGTCCAGTGTAAGTATTGCCCTCCTCTATCGTGATGACTTTTATATTCATTTGGCGCCAGGACAGTACATCTTGAGATCAGATGGTCTATGATTTCCTGATATTTGTCACAGAAACTGTATTTTGGATCCTCACTATTGTGTATGATATTCGCCTGAAAGTTCATAATAAAAATACTCTGGTCTTGAACTACAAGAATAAAACCTTTCGTTTCAGCCTTTAACACAGATGCTCGTAACCATAAATGAGCGTTAACTTTTATTATTATTATTATTATTATTAATATTATTATTATTATTAATAATAATATTTTTATTATTAGATTATCATTATTATTTCATTTAGCTTCTGTTGTATACACATTTCCTTCCGGGTCCAAGAGACCTAAGGTCAGAATTGGTTTCATGGCATTTTCCACTGATCATTTTTGTAAAAATAAAAAAGCAAGATCACAAACATTGTTTATTCTTCTTCTTCTTCTTCTTGTTATTATTGTTATTATTATTATTATTATTATTATTGTTGTTGTTATTTTCTTTGATTTCTGGCGTTTACACATTTCTTTCCGGGTCCCGCCCAGGGACCTAAGGTTAGAAATGGTGTCATGACACTTTCGACCGACAAAAAAAAAAAATTAAATTACATAGATAAAGCCCTTCGTAAGGTGTGGACTGTACTTGTCAGAACAATTTTTTTGTATCTCCTTGAGGCATGGACTTCCAGGAATCCATTCAATTAGTCTACTGCAATCTTTTCCAACCAGTTCTAGGGCTCCAACTACAACAGGGATTGTTGATGTTCCCATATGCCACATTTTCGAGATTTCTATTTCAAGGTCCTTGTATTTTGACAACTTTTTGAATATCTTCAAAGATACATTGCAGTCAGCAGGGACTGCCATGTCAATAAGGAGGCACCGTTTTTGTTTGTGGTCTTTAACAACAATATCTGGCCGATTGGCCTTGATTGTTCTGTCAGTGTGTATTCTGTAGTCCCATAGAATTGTAACAGGTCCTATCTCCGTAGCCGGGTCTGGGTGGTGTTCATACCAGTTTCTTTCAGTTTCCTTCCGTAGAAGTTGCAGATTTTCCAGTGCAGATATTGGCCCACTGTCATGTCGGATTTTATTTCAGGGTGTCAACACCGTGCAACCTGATACAAGATTGTTGTGTATGTCACCTAATTTACATAAGGGTTTTAAATATATTCCAGAGACTCTGCCCGACTGCGATTTAGTCAAACATTATGCAGGAACAGTCTTCCCAAGAATATACAAACCTGAAATATTGTTGGTACCTATTCAATACATTTTGTTAACGTACATTTTGTGTTGTATTATTCCATGCTTATTTAAGCTTCAACAAAGATGATCAATCGTTTCTGGATATTTATCACAGAATCTGCATTTTGGGCTGACACAATATTTTAGTATATGTGCTTGATAATTCCTCGTTAGCAAGCATTGGTCCTGCGCAGCAAGGTATTATTATTATTATTATTATTATTATTATTATTATTATTATTATTATTATCTTGATTTCAGTTGTATGCACCTTTCCTTCCAGGTCTCAACTAGAGACCTAAGATCAGAAATGGCTTCATGACTTTTTTCCACTGATCATTTCTTTGTAAAAAAGAAACAAACAAACAAACAAAACTAAGATTTCAGACATTTTACAAAAATAAATCTTTTCGAAATATATGCCCCGTATTTGTGAGTACACATGTTTGTATTTCTTTTAGGCATATGTTGCCAGGAATCCATTCAACCAGCATATCTTAATTTTTTTCAACCAATCCGAGGGCTCCGACTACAACTGGAATTATTGATGCCCTCATGTGCCACAATTCTGAGATTTCCATTTTAAGATTCTTGTATTTTGATAGTATTCTTCAAAGATATATTACAATCTGCCATGACAATAAGAAAAGCACATTTTGTTTTGTGGCCTTTGATCAGGAAATCTGGTTGATTAGCTTTGATTGACCTGTCACTGTGTATTGTAAAATCCCACGCAATTGTTAAGGGCCCGATCTCTGTAACCGAGCCTGGGTGATGTCCATACCAGTTTCTTGAATACTTGCATTATTTACTTTATTCGGACTGTTATCCTCATCCTCATCCTCATTGCCATATTTACTACGTTTCGGCCGTTGTACGCTCCTACCTTCTTCGGGTGATTGGAATTTCGAACTAAACTCTTTATTTGGTCCACCGGGGTAGATTGTCTCCGAACTCTAAATTTCATTTCGGCTCATCTTTTTGCTGATGACTATTCATTCTCTATTCTTGCAGTTTATACGTGTTCAAACTTCAATGGTTCACCGTTGATTGTTTTCTGTTTTTTTTTTCCTTTTTGTTCTGTTCTTATATCAAAACGGCACAAAGGATCAATAATTAATTCTACTTTGTTTCTACTTTATCATTCACTAATCTATTTATATTGAAGGAATCCACCAGATCTTTCAAGCTTCTTACTCAAGGACTCGCTATCAATATATTTCAATTTACATACATTAATACATCATCTGGGAAAATACTGATAAATATAATAACAATACTAGACACCCAAGAAATACACCGACTGAATGTGGAACGTTCAGGCCAATATTGTACCAGATATCATTTCTGCGTTCGGTACAATACCATCGTACTTAAATTTCTACATCGAAAAAAAATGGAAATCTAAGTATCCGATACCATCGAAAATCCCAGTTTTATGATTGCATCATTTCATTCCTTGCTAAAAACACCACCTCCCACACAACATGCAATGGAATATTTTCTCAGTGCGGCCAGCTCACCAACTTTTATATTTATTCTGAGCTAAACTTAGACACTCTCAACATAGGTTCTATATTTCCAACTAAATTATTATTATTATTATTATTATTATTATTATTATTATTATTATTTTATTTCCTTTGATTTCTGGCGTGTACACATTTCTTTCCGGGTCCCGCCCAGAGACCTAAGGTTAGAAATGGCATCATGACACATTCTATTGACAAAAGAAAAAAAGAAGTATCTATTTTACATAAATAAAACACTTTGTAAAATGTGGGTTGTACTTGTGAGAACAATTTTTTGTATCTCTTTGAGGCATGGACTTCCAGCAATGCCTTCAGTTAGTCTTCTGCTGGAATCTTTTCCAACCAATTCTAGGGCTCCAGCTACAACAGGGATTATTGATG
Source organism: Acanthosepion pharaonis (assembly GCA_903632075.3). Taxonomy (NCBI): domain Eukaryota; kingdom Metazoa; phylum Mollusca; class Cephalopoda; order Sepiida; family Sepiidae; genus Acanthosepion; species Acanthosepion pharaonis. The sequence goes on along the minus strand of CAHIKZ030000239.1, from coordinate 558,163 downwards.
TTCCCATGTGCCACATTTCTGAGATTACGATTTAAAGGTCCTTGTATTTTGACAGCTTTTCAAAGATACATTGCAGTCTGCAGGGACTGCCATGTCAATGAGGAGGCACTTTATTATTATTATTATTGTTGTTGTTGTTGTTGTTGTTGTGTAGGTATCATCTTTCCAGAGTGTAATTTGAAGTGCTTAATTACCAATTCCTATGATCTAAGTCTATGATTAAAATTGGTACTCTTGGAGAGTTATCTCTGCGCATTTAGGGCTTTTCGCTTAGATGGAGAGAGTTTTGTGGAGATGTACAGTTCGGCATTATTATTAGTAGTTGTAGTAGTAATAGTAATAGCAGTAATAATACTAGTAGTAGTAGCAGCAGTAGCATTAGTAGTATTTTTTGGATTTCTGTTGTATACACATTTCCATACGTGTTCCAACCAGAGACCTTAGTTCCGAAATTCCTTCATGACATTTTCTTCTGATCATTTTAGTTAAAAACAAACAATCACATTTTACATAGGTAAAGCTCTTCTTAATGCTTGCTCTGTAGTTGGGAGTAAAAATGTTTGTATTTCTTTAAAGCATGAGTTACCAAGAATGCCCTTCAATGAGTCTATTGAAACTGTTTCCAATCAATCCAAGAACTCCAACTACAACTAGAATTAATGATGTCCTTAGATTCCCAATTCAAGCTTGTATTTTGATAGTATTTTTCAAAGATCCATTACAAACTTCATTTCAATGAGAAAGCATTATCATTATTATTATTATTATTTGTGTATCATCTTGCCAGAGATTAATTTGAAATGCTTAATTACCAATTCCCCTGAGGTGTTTATAAATAAAATCAGCACTGTAGCAGAGTTATCGTGAACTTTCGAGACAATTTTTCGTAAAGATGCAGTGGTTTTTGCCGATGGTATGTACAGTCCCCCATTATTATTATTATTATTATTATTATTATTATTATTATTATTATTATTAATTTCTTCTTTTTACTGCTTCAACTTCTTCTTCTTCCACACTTTCCGACAATCACTTGCTGGGATATTACAATTAAATTGTGGCAATACAAGGTTGGAAATATGAAAACATTTTTTCTCTCTCTTAACTATACGATTGCAAAATGACAACAACAATACCTTTTGTAACATGCAAGTCGTACTGGTAAACACTATTGTATAGTTTTCATGGAGGAAAGGATCACCTGAAATTTTATAGAAATGTTTGTCGGTGAGTTTCTTGATCACACGCATAGCTCCATCAGTGGGAGGGATACTTCTGTCTGTCACATCGTTAGGATTTTAGTTTCCACGCCTTTATTGCAATTATTCCTTCTTCTTTCTTTCATTTGATATTTCGTCAATTCATTTCCCAAATGTTTAACCCCAGATCTAAGAGAGTTGAAGACTTTTGGTAGGAAGTTATTGAGATATTTTTTTAGTATGCGAGCCGTACACATTATCATAATCTTTTGTATTTCAGATAAAGATAATGCCTCTATCGGTATTCGTCTTAATCATTCCTAGTCCTCATACAACTACTGGGATAAAGGTTGTGTTTAAATGCCACAACCTTGTAATTTCTATTTCGTTATATTTGTTAAGTATTTTTTTCCGTTAAAATGTTTTTAACAGACTGTATGATTATGTCGATAAGATGGCGTTTTTAAAGGGTTTTTTGATATTAGTATTATTATTGTTGTCATTATTATTATTATTATTATTATTATTATTATTATTATTATTCCCTTTGATTTTTGGTGTGTACACATTTCATGACATTTTCCACTGACCATTAAAAAAAACAACAACAACATATTTTGCATAAATAAAGCCCTTCGTAAGGTGTGGGCTGTACTTGTGAGGAAAATATTTTGTATTTCTTTAAGGCATTGGCTACCCGGAATTTCTTCAATGTGTATATTGGTATATTTTTCAATCAATCCAAAGGCTCCGACTACAACAGGGATTGTTGATGTTCTCATGTACCACATTTTTGAGATTTCGAAATCAAGTTCCTTGCATTTTGATAGATTGATAGATTTAAACATCATCAAAGATGCATTGCAGTCTGCAAAGAGTGCCATGAAAATAAGGAAGCATTTTTTTGTGGTCTATAATCTCGATATCTGGGCGATTAGCTTTGATTGTTGTGTGTATTGTGTAGTCCCATAAAATTATTAAAGGTCCTATCTCCGTAAACGGGTCTGGGTGGTGTTCATGTCAGTTAATTTCAATTTCCTTTCCGTAGATGTTTTACCTGTGCAGATATTGGCCTACTCTGCCATGCCGGGTTTTTATATTGAGTGGGTTCCAATACTGTTCAACAGGGTCAATTGTTTCTGGATATTTATCCCAAAATCTGCATTTTGGACTAACACAATATTTTAATATGTGTGCTTGATAATTTCTAGTTAACAAGCATTGGTCATGTGTAGCAAGGATAAAACCTTCGGTATCATCTTTTAACACTGCACTACGTAGCCACTGATGGGTAGGGGGTTTGTCTACATCAACTTGTTTGGTACGGGTAGAGTATTGACCGTGAAGCGGTTTATCTTGCCATCGTTTCTGTATCTGGTCCGTTACATTTGTCTTTCCTTTCTTTTTTAAGTATTTAGCAGCTTCAACCGGTGTATTGTGGTTTACTTCTATGTGTATACCCATTTGAAACTCCATTTTGAACTTGTTGGCTTCCTTTATTACGGAAAGAAACGCTTACTACTTTCATGTTTTTGATACATATCATCATCGACTTGACGGTCGAACTTTCTGCCTCTGAGCAGAAAGGAACCCGGACGAGGTTCCGCCGAAGGGCAGAATCTCGTTCGGGGAAAATGACCAACCCGATCTCGTTTATACGGGTTATACGGGCATTTTTTGGCTGAGCCTACGGGCTCGGGAAACCCACGATAAACTCGGCCTTGTGCCACATGCAACCCTCGTGGGGAGGTGGCTAGATACTGATACATATCATCATCCAGTCTTCTGTAGTTTCCAACTATCTTTGAAACCGAATTGTTGTAGTTTTGTATGACGGTTCTAGTTGAACTAATCTTCTGCCTCTTTCGGATCTGGCCACATACAGACGATCAACATCATCCATGGGATGATGCATGCGGTGGCAGGCGAGAAGCTTTCTTGTTTTGGCATCTATTCGCTTAATCTCAGCTACGGTCTAGTTAAGAATGTTGAAACTGCATTTCACCACAGGGACAGCCAAGGTCTTTATGGCTGATATTTTGGGTTTTTTTTTTAAATGCAGCTCGGTATTCATTTCCAGACGCACGCGTCTGTACCTTCATCTTTATTTGTGTATATAGCTGTATTCCATCTCCATCGCTAATTCCTAGATACTTATAGGCTTCATCTTGCTTTCATTTTTTCTAAACTTTGCGACATTATTATTATTATCATTATCGTTATTTTTATTATTCTTTACATTAATTTTCGTTGTATATTTATATACTAACCTGGTACCAGTTAGAGAATAGTGATCAGAAATGCTATCATGAAATTTTCGCACGAATATTCTTTGTTCTGTGATGCCAGGCACTTACACGTTGTCACTTTCGTGTTCTCAACTAATGCTCGTTATCACGATCGTAATGTTCGGTGTAGTCGATACTTTGGAATCGCATATACTAGTAGTAACTCCTTCGACTAATAATCGCACTAGTAAGATTATTCCAATAGTAACCGCCGAATAGTAATCCGTCAGTATACAAAAATATTATAGAGGATAGTATAGAGAATGATGATCAATTAGACGCTACGCTAATTCCCATATATATATATATATATATATATATATATATATATATATATATATATCTTTTACAATCACTTACTTATTAGAAATGGAATCACCTGTATTTGCTTACTGGTGATCTGTGTTCAAACTCCAGTGTCGGCAACGATATAATAATAATAATAATAACAACAATAATAATAATAATAATAATAATAATAATAAAAAAAAAAATTAACATGAAATGTGGCCATAACAACACACCACGACCTGCCTTAGGTCTTTCCGCAGACTTGGTAGGTAGTGTGTCCATAGCAGAAATCGAATGATGATGATAATAATAATAATAATAATAATAATAAAATTTGTGATGTCAGACGCCGTGGCGTTGTCACTTTTGTGATGTCAAAGAATGCTCATTATCATGTTCGAAATGTTCGAGACTTTGAAATTGCATATACTAGTAGTAACGCGTTCGCTCTAGTAATACTTGTTCAAACAGTAACCACAGAATAGTAATCCTCAGGGTGATTATTATAAAGAAATAGTATACAGGAGAGTATCGAGAATCGCGATGACTTAAACGCCACGATAATTCCCATATATATATATATCTTTCTTTTATAATCACGTGGTCTACTTATTAGAAATGGAATCACCTGTATTTGCTCACTGGTGATCTGTGTTAAAACCCAATGTCGGCAACGACAATTTATCCCGATGCAACAGTTTGCAAAACAAATGAAAAAAAAAATCAACCATCTAAGAGAATATACATTTTAAATAGAAAAAATCCTTTCGTAATATATGAGCTGTACTTGGGAGAGTATTGTTTGTCTTTCTCTTGGGAATGTGCTAGCAGGGATCGATTTAAGGAATCTATTGGAATTTTTTCCGATCAAGCGGAAGGCTACAGCTGCAATTATTGAGGTCATCATGTGATAGATTTTCACTTCAAGATTCTTGTATTTTGGAATATCTTCAAAAATACATTGTACCACAGAGTTGTTACTTTGTGGAAAAAATATTCCTGAGCCAAAAATAGTTCTGAGACGAAAATAATCCAGAGATGAAAACAGTCTTGAGAAGAAAATAATCCTGAGAGGAAATAGTCCTGAGAAGAAAATTGACCTGATTGGGAATGGTCCTTAGAAGAAAATAGTCCTGAGAGGAAATAGACCTAACAAAATAGTCCTGAGAAAAAAATTGTCCTGAAAGAACATAGACCTGAAAAGAAAATATTCCTGAGAAGAAAATAGTCCTGAGAAGAAAATAGTCTATGAGAGGAAATAGTCCTAAGAAAATAGTTCTGAAAAGAAAATTGTCCTGAGAGGAAATAGACGTGAGAAGAAAATAGTCCTGAGAAGAAAATAGTCATGAACGGAAATAGACCTGAGCGGAAATAGACCTGAGCGGAAATAGACCTGAGAGGAAATAGACCTGAGAAGAAAATAGTTCTGAGAAGAAAATTGTCCTGAGAGAAAATAGTCCTGAGAGGAAATAGACCCGAGAAGAAAAAAGTTCTGAGAAGAAAATTGTCCTGAGAGGAAATAGTCCTGAGAGGAAATAGACCCGAGAAGAAAAAAGTTCTGAGAAGAAAATTGTCCTGAGAGGAAATACTCCTGAGCGGAAATTGACCTGAGAGGAAATAGTCCTGAGAAGAAAATAGTCCTGAGAAGAAAATTGACCTGATTAGGAATGGTCCTGAGAAGAAAATTGTCCTGAGAGGAAATAGTCCTAAGAAAATAGTCCTGAGAAGAAAATTGTCCTGAGAGAACATAGACCTGAAAAGAAAATATTCCTGAGAAGAAAATAGTCCTGAGAAGAAAATAGTCTATGAGAGGAAATAGTCCTAAGAAAATAGTTCTGAAAAGAAAATTGTCCTGAGAGGAAATAGACGTGAGAAGAAAATAGTCCTGAGAAGAATATAGTCATGAACGGAAATAGACCTGAGCGGAAATAGACCTGAGAGGAAATAGACCTGAGAAGAAAATAGTCCTGAGAAGAAAATAGTCCTGAGAGGAAATAGTCCTGAGAGGAAATAGTCCTGAGAGGAAATAGTCCTGAGAGGAAATAGACCCGAGAGGAAATAGACCTGAGAAGAAAATAGTCATGAGAAGAAAATTGTCCTGAGAGGAAATTACTCCTGAGAGGAAAAAAGTCCTGAGAAGAAAATAGTCCTGATAGGATTCTTCCCCAAACACAACGATATTAACTTTTCGAACTTTTATCTCTCGTAAAAATCCAGATTATACGCACTTTTTAATACCCCTCTATACGCCCTTAAAACAAGATCATTCATTAATGCTCTAGATTGAATGGATCTTGGTCTTTGACTTGGGTGTATAGAGAATGCCTAGAGCGTCTGAGTAAATATAAAGTCTGCCAAAAATGTATACGTACTTTAGAAAAGGAAAAACTTGTATTTTGTAGTTTTATCAAATTGCGATGATAACACTTCCATACATGATATTTATGGAAATAATACATTTTTCCTTCAAAAAGACGGCGCAACTCTCCTCTCCCAGCAAGATGTGCTAGCTTAACCGATTAAGAAATTGTAAGACACTGGCGAGGATGAAGAGGTCCAATCGAATTCCAACCATATTCTCCTGATTTAATAACTACTGTCTTTTACCTGTTACGGACCCAATAGGATGTTGTGTATCACAGAAAACCCACTACATTGGCGGCCTTCAGCCATGAAACTGAAAATGTATATGCAGCAATGCCATTGGACAGTTTGGCCAAACTTGCCCAAGCAGTAGTTCATCATATTAATAAAATGTCTGGAAGCGAAATGTCACCATTTGTAGATTCCAGAGGTAACTTGTATTAATCTTGTAATGTCTGAATAAATTTAGTATTAAAATATCTGTACAAGTTTTTTCGTTTCCTGAACGTGTATACATCTTTTTTTTTTATTTTCTTTTTTTTATTTTCTTTTTTATTTTTTTTGTGGATTCTGGATAAGTCTACCTGGTAATTAAGCTTGGCATATGAGACCCTGGATATATTTGATATATAGTTATTTATTTTGGAATATATATTTGATATATGACATTCTGAACCGAAGTTCAGATGACGAGTTTTTTCGAAAATCGAAAAAAATAACGGATTTTAAGCTTAACAGAAAAAAAATGTAAATATTGCTTAAAAATAATATAATAATTTATAATTCGTAAATATTATTTATTTTATTTCGTTTATTTTATATATATTGTAGATTATTATATTTATTTATATTTATATATGCATCTTTTATTATTATTTCAACTTTTTCCACTCTTGGCGTGTTTTTTTCTGTCTTAGTTTGTATTCATTTTTTGTACAAGTAACTTGAATTCTCGTTTTGGCTTATTTTTAATTTCTGTTTTTGCTTACCTAAAGTTATATTTGTCAACTTTGAATTTTCTACTCTCGTTCATTTTCTATCAAACCATATTTTAAGTGCTAGTACTGTCAAAAAGATAGTATACACTATATTATCGTATCTTATAAATAATGCCTTCATACGTTCTAATATTTAACGCTTAAATCCCGATTTACAGTTTCAGTTTTTGGGATATGCCATCTTTTTTTCAAAATTAATGAAACTCCATTTCTGTGTTTGTTTATTTATGCACGACTATTTCGTAATTTGTCTTACTTTTTACTCTTTTTATTTAACCCAACCTTTCACACATTAAAAAAAGTACAAGATTTGTGAGCTTCTAAAACACTTAATATATATATATAATGTTTATATGCGAACATTATATATGAGTACATTATATATGCGGACATTTTATATATGTTCCAAACGTGTGTCATAGTAGGGGTGATAGTAGGGACAATCTATCACTGTCTATAAAATGCTTCCGTCTCAAATAGCCTCTATGTCCAGCTCCAAGGCGGAGAATGGGCGAAGGCGGAAAACTGGCGCTTCGTGACCAGCTGCTTCGGGTAGATGGAGCTCGACAGGCCAAGAAGACAGTCCATCTAGGGGAAGAAAAACTTTGATATTAAACCCTCACGGCCTTACGGTCATATCCAAACACGCAAAAAGCTATGGAAGTAAATAGCAGACAGAAAAATAAATCTAACTGGGGCACCAAAGTTGTTTGTCTGTCAACAATTTCCGGCAACTCCTGAAAGCCAAGCAATCCCTAAATGTAATGACATGTATTTCTTTGTTTCTTGTAGGTAGATTGTCCGACGCAACTGGTGTGGGGTGACATGTCGTTTTGCAGTGCACTAACTTCATATCGTATCTCACGGGCCTGCGGTCTAGAGAGGCCACTCCAACCTCATCACGAAATGATTGCATTTTGATCAAACAAGACGGAACCTTATTTTTGCAAGATAAAGGGAAGCCTACACACACATACACACACACAAACACATACGCACACACACACGCGTGTATATATATAT
>CAHIKZ030000239.1:542500-547500 GCA_903632075.3 Acanthosepion pharaonis | reverse complement strand
TTTGTATCGAGCACTGTGTTTTAAAAATAAAAACAAAAGTACTAAAGAACTTCGTATTATTTATCAAACGATTTATTTCCTATTTTCTATATATTTTCACACACACGCACACACAGACACACATATATATTATAATAAATTACAATAAAAACATTTTACAGAGCTACACAAAAAAATTCATGTTTCGGTACTAAGATGTTACCTCTTCAGGCGATGGTATATAACTAATGATGAAGATAATTTTCTCCTTAATAGTTTTTTTTTTCGTATTCTCTAGCACACAATAACATCTTGCATCTCAGTGGCTTTATTACCTTGCTTAGAGTGAAATGATAAAAAAAAATAGCTAAATTTATTTCGTCAATATTTGAGTCTAGAGACATTGAATTTGTCCGGAGATACTTACAAATGTGTCTCTCATACTTGAGTCTGTTATCATTTACTTGGTTCAAGGAAAGATAAATGTTGGTAGTTTTTATTTGAGGCTATAAGCTTTTATTGGGTTCGTGTATAAATAAATATTAGTAGCTTAACTTTAAAACCATTAGTATTTACTTAGATTTGGTATAGGTAAATATTGGTTATTTATATTTGTAAGTAAATGAAAAAATGTATATTAAAAGAGTATCCTCTAAGTATTCACTTCTCAAGACATCTTTCCTAATAATATGTCCTAGAATTTTAATCTCTCTCTTTCAAATTTAAATACTACCTTAGTCGGAAAACCCTGACTCAGGAAGCAGAAGGAAAACAATATTTTATGGGGTAACGACAATATTAATTTAGAATAGCTGACAGAAGTTTGTCGAAAATGATGGACTTCATTTTGAAGAATAAAAACTGAGGATGATCCGTAAAATTGTGTTGTCTCCAACTACAATTTATTCACTGGATAAAGGAGTTGGTTAGATTCGGTGACTAGAGCCAAAGAGTTTTGAGTTCATTACAAGACTACATCAGTGGTGAATTTAAAAAAAAAAAAAACTGGAAAGAGGTATAGCACGTGGAACTAGAACATCTACCCTGTCGGACGAAATAAAGATAAATAAATTTCCAATCACCTGAAGAAGGCTGGATCGGACAACGGCCGAAACGTTGTGTATATGTCAGTCGAGGTCACGATAACAGTCCGGTTGTAAGTAATGTATGCGGAAATATCTTTGGGGAACGTATGAATTGATCGCTTCCCTCCGAGCTATAATTAGTAGTATTTATATCAATAAATCATTGTGATTACAATTGTAAATAATATATCTTTTCTTGCTTTAAGTAACCTGCAAAAGGTTGGTAATCCGTAAGAAAACAAATCAAACAAAACATTAGTAGTTTTTTATTTTATTTTATTGTTTGCCAGCCTAGTGTCTGCGAGACCTGCGTTTTCTGCTATTCAATCTATAATTGGAAGAGACAAAATCAGGGCTTTGCCAAAGGCATCTTTCGAAGGTGAACGCATCTGACTAAACCCGGGATTTGAAATCGACTCGGTGATTCGACTTTCCGAGTCGATATCCATTATACGAGCAGCGTATCTTATATTACAAAATCAGAATTCTTAAATGGACTATGAACAGGGTGAACGATTTGTTTTTTTACGCGTAATCAACCTTTGCCAGTTACATTTTTAGATTGCAAGACACTTTTCGAAATATTAATGATTTTTTTTTTTTTACTGATACATATTCTAGATAGTCGGAGAAGACTATTTGTGCATTAGTGAATATATCAACGCCAACTGGAATTGCAAAGAAACTTGGTTCTACCGATTACCAGTTCCGAACCGTTATCCATTACCCCTGACGACGTTACTTAACGACCTTGATCATACGGGATGTGCCATGAATATAATGCCCCAGGGGTCTTGCTGGCGACGAAAGAAGAAGAAATCCATCATACCCTACTCGTTTTTTTTTTAACATTTCACTCCAAACAAGGCGGGAGTGCTACTAGCACTCAAGGGGATACATGAGCTAAAGTAAAGATTGGCGTTTGAGGAAAGGATATAGAGAAGGATAGATATCAAAATCAAGGCAGCAGAAGATGGCGATTTTCGTTACATTCGTATGAAAGAGGATTGAGGGTCTTTTTTTTTTTTACAATAATGTTCGCCGTGTAAAAGGTCCAAAAGCCAATAGAGGTAGATCTGTACAGAGTACGAGGTAATGTTTCTAAATATATGTGGGGAGGTAAGTATTAACCGTAGATTTGAAAAAGATACGATCCACTTGGGTGTCAGTTACATGAAGTAGCGGTTAGTTGGAAGAAGCTGCTCAAGTGTAACTTGCATCTCACCATTGGAATACGAAAGTAATATAGGTAGTTCGCTACAGCGGGTGTGACATTGCAGGTCTTACCCGTGAAATTGGCCTAAATATCTAATGTAATTTTTCTGGACAATTTTCGTTGAATTAGCGATAAGACAGAGAGAGGCTTGCAGAAATTCGTCTTTGGAACAGGGTTTGTAGAGTAGAAAATAATTAATTACCCACAAGCCCTTTTCATAATTACCCACAATTCTTTTCGATCTTTTTTTTTTTAAGCGTTTCATACCAAGCAAGACGAGAAGCCACTAGGACGCAAGGGGTTACAGAAAATTTGGAGCAAGATCAGATAGGAGTGATAGAAGAAAAGGATGAGGAGAAGGGTAGTGGATAGATCAAGGCAACTGGAGATGTCGATTGACATTACATTTGAATAGCTGGAAATTATAGCTCTCAGGGAAACTGGAATAGGAAAGGGAGTTCTATAGGCGAGAGGTGCGAGACATGGAGCTATTGGAGTAGAAGAGACGGCTACATTTAGAAGTTTCGACAGTGAAGGGGTAAGAGCGGTATGCCAACCTCGTAGGGCGCTTGAACTCATGAAGTCTGAGAACCAGCGAATGCAGCTCCTCGGAGCAATTGCAATGAAAATATTTGTAAAACAGGCAGAGAGAGGCGACGGCGCACCTGTGAGAAAGTGACTGCAGACGAGATGCCAGAGCAGAGCCAATTATATTGCATATCCGCCTCTGGAGCCTATCAAGAACCCCGAGGCAAACAGAAGGGGCACCAGACCATATATGGCAGCAATACTCCATGCAAGGGTGAATTGTTGATTTGTAGATCTGGAGGATCGATTCAGGTGAGAAAATTTTCCTGGCGCGGCACAAGGTGCAATGAATATTCAGGATAAATGCTATCACTTGGCTAGAATTTATAGATATCAGTCGTACGTATGAAAATACTCCACGTGCTAAATATATTGAGTTAGAAATGGAAGAAGGAGAGAGAAGCAACAACTCCAAGAACAGACTGTAGACCAAAGTATGGAAAACGAATTATTTTCTAAGCAAACGAGACAAAAAGGAAATATCAGAGTCTGCGACTTTCCTTCCTTTTTGGTGATATTATTTTTCACTCTTTGAAATTAAAAAAAAGTATATTTGATCTATTTTCTTGATACATGATTACAGGAAAGCAGTTTGAGACAGAGTAAAAGAAATTAACACGCAAATCGTTCTTCTGTAACCGGTTTACTGAGCGGAAGAATATACGAAATTAGCTAAGGAAATGATTGGCGCTTGTATCCGCGTATATTAAGTTCGGGTTGAGTTACGTGAAATAGTTCGGCGTTTTGTCTTTTCTCGTTTCTCCAGCACGAGATTAAGAATTTGTGTTTTCATATTTTCTTTTTTTTTTAATTTCTTTCAAACCATTTGTCTTTTTTTTATTTCCTCGTTTCATAACTGGTATTTTTTTTTTTTTTAAGTAACTGATGTATTTAAAAGAACAATGCAAAGAAATTAAACCAAATATTTACGAGCAAAATTCAGTCAGTTTAATTTTGTTTAACGCTATGTTTATAAAAGAGAAATATATATATTTTAAGACATTATTATGTTTATACATTCTTTTTATAGATACACATATTTAAGTAAATGCTCTGTTTATAATAAACAGTATTAAACAACATTTACCGGCCTGAATGTCCGAGAAATTTTCACAAAAAATACTCGTCTGCCGACAGGATTCTAACCAGTATCTTGACGTGCCTTTAACCGATTTGGCCACAGAGGAGCGTTCGGTTAGCAAGGTCGAATTTACTGTATTTAAACTTCAATCTTCTATGAATCTCTCACGTACATTCATATCTGCTCATGGCATATCAAATGTAAACAAATGACGTCACACATTATGAAATGGACAAAGTCCGACAATTATTTTAAGATATTTATAAATGTCTTAAAATAATTGTCGGACTTTGTCTATTTCATAATATATATATATATATATATATATATATATATATATATATATATATAAAAGAAAAGAACAGTAAGATATATAATCCGGTGTTTTCATTGATATTTTTTATGTTTATTTTTACAAAACAGTGCTCAATGTAAATTTACAGAGCATAAATATTATAAATTAACTGATTTAAAATATGTTTTTTTTGCTACACAGTAATAAACATGTTTCAAAAATGAAGCTAAAGATTCAAATTTATTATATAATTAAATTAATAGCATTAGTTCCGTTTCATCTTCAAGCGAATATTCGAGTAAAATTTACTGTTTTAAAGGCACACATGAATTCACAATTTCCTGTTTCCAAGGATACAGTGAAATCCAATCATCTAGACAGGGGCGGTAGCGTGTTCATTTTTATTAACTATTGTTGTATCAATTATGAGTTACGTTCGTAAAAGATGTTAAGTTTAGGGAGGGTAGGTGTGTATTTTTCAACGAATTTGACATCTGTTAAATGCATGTCGTCTGGGGTTTTTTTTTATTTACGGCAAAATGTTTTTCGGCATTTTTTTCGTACTTGTATACTTAATGATACTTTCTTGGGGTGTTTGGGTTAGAATTCGTTTTATTTAACTACAATTTTAAAATATTTTTACTCTTAATTACTAATAGACTATATTTCTTTTTAATACAAGTAAACGTAATAATATATATTTAGCATTCCGATATCATTTTCATGTCAATGTTGAATATTGTACAAATCTGTGCA
>CAHIKZ030000239.1:522500-537500 GCA_903632075.3 Acanthosepion pharaonis | reverse complement strand
TTAATGGCGGGAAATTAGATCTCTCCTCCACCGATGCCAACAATACTTTCCACCATTTGTAACTTCGTTTTTGTATCTTCTCCACCAAACAGCTCCGAAAAATTACCACTGATACTATAAAAGAGTACGGTCTAAATTAAATACATCTCAATCTTGCCTGTTGATATATATATATATATATATATATATATATATATATATATATATATATATATATATATATATATATATATATATATTTTTTTTATGTTTAACGTTCTTTTTTATAGATACAAGTATTTAAGTAAATATTAAATAACATGTTTTATAATAAACAGTTTCATAAATAACATTTACCGGCCTGAATGTCGAAAACCGTTTTTTTACGCTGACATTCGTGCTTTGACCGGATTCAAACCTGCGTCTATCGGTAGAACCGTCATTTTATTTACTGCTTATAGACCAGGCAACTTTGTGGCCGTTCGGTAAGGTCACGTCAGCGTAAAATGACGGTTCCGTATAGGATGCAGGTTCGAATTCTGTCAAAGGACGAATATTTTCTATGAAAATTTCTCGGACATTTAGGCCGGTAAATGTTATTTAATACTGTTTATTATAAACAGAGCATTTACTTAAATACTTGTATCTATAAAAAAGAACGTTAAACATAAAAATGTCTTTAATAAATAAATTGTCGGACTTTGTCCATTTCTTAATATATATATATATATATATGAAACATATTGTTATACATATAATTAAGTAACTCAACGTAAGATGTGCAATATATGGTTACATATATAGAGCAACATTTTTAAGTATAAAATATTATGCAAGATTCACAATGCATAAAAGGACATTCGCAATATTCTGAGGTTATCTATCTTATGTTTTACCATAAAAAAAGACTAAATATGTATAGCGTTATCCATATTATAATTTTAGTTGAACGAAATCAATAATATTAATTTAATAATGTAACTTATATTAAATAATAAAAAAATAATTAAAAAATAGTTATTAATTAGAGGACCGGTACTTAGTATCATTTACATTACTAATAATTAAGAATTATTCTATACTTATATATATATATATATATATATATATATATATATATATATATATAATATTAAAAATAACTGATTTTAATATAGTTTTTGCTACACAGTAATGACAATGTTTCAAAAATGGAAGCTAAAAACTTCAAATTTAATTTTGTAATTAAATTAAAAATATTAGTTCCATTTCATCTTCAAGCGAATATTGGAGTAACTTATTTAAATTTACTGAGTTTTAAACGCACAGAAAAATTCATAATTCACTGTTTCCAAGGATACAGAGAAATCCACTCATTCAGACAGATGGTGGTAGCATGTTGATTTTATTAACTTTTGTTAACTTTTCTGTTAATATCTAGTTATTTGATTTACGCAAATTAATATATATATATATATATATATATATATATATATAGCAGAGAGGAAAATAAAAACTTGAATATTATGTTAAGCAATAAAAAGCTAAGAATTAATAAAAATTAAATTTCAAAATTTGCTTAACGTGCATAATAAACGTTTTTCATAACATATACTCTGCTAATAATACAATACTCTTCTCTTGACACATGGATGTTAAATATCTCATAAGCATAAGCTAATCTTTGTGTAAAAGAATTAGGAGTTTAATTAGAAAACAATAATCCATACATATACATAGTACAACAATAGTTGTCGCTAAGTGCCTGTTTCATGCTTGAACACAATCTTTCGACCATGGACGTTTATTATGCATGTAAAATGGTTTGAAGATTCTTTTCAAACATAAAACAAACTATCACCGTTCAGTGTTGATCTCGGTGTCCAATTTTATTCTTATATACGCTCTATATTGAGCTCTTTTATCCACGAATATGACACATCTTAAAACTATATCTGTATTTGTATATATATATATATATATATATATATATATATATATATATATATATATATATATATATATATGGACTTTCCTGTCGGTTTCGACGTATGAGGATCTGACAACTTAAAAAAAATTCAGTTATGAAATTTGTGCGATAATCAAGCAAGGTATGTTCAAGGGAAGCCGCATTTAGAGCAAAATTGTCGATTGTTGGAAGAGATCACTGTTAGATTGGC
Source organism: Acanthosepion pharaonis (assembly GCA_903632075.3). Taxonomy (NCBI): domain Eukaryota; kingdom Metazoa; phylum Mollusca; class Cephalopoda; order Sepiida; family Sepiidae; genus Acanthosepion; species Acanthosepion pharaonis. The sequence goes on along the minus strand of CAHIKZ030000239.1, from coordinate 535,362 downwards.
TGATCTTTCAGATTGTGCCCTCGCTCCTGGAAAACGATTCAGACTAGCAGATTAAGAACGCCTGAGTCCACTAAAACATGTTGATCTCCATTATATCCGCTCCAATGTTAAGCGCTCAAGGGTGTTATCAGGGATTTTGAAGGCTGACAAGTTGCACTTTTTACCTTGTCTTTGTATCTAAGCCGTGAGCGTCCTACATTCCTGTTGCCCTGATCTAACTGGCTGTACATTAGGATCTTGTGTATCCTGTCATCAGACATTCTCAAGGTATGACCAGTCCACCGAAACTGAGACTGTATGAGGAAAGACTCGATTCCTCTAACATTACACTTGTTAAACAGGTCTACATTGGTTGTCGTGTCTTGAAAGCTAACTCCACAGATGGCACGCAAATAGCTCACACACCGACACACACACACACACACACACACACACACACACACACACATATATATATATAATATATATATATATATATATATATATATATATATATAGTTGGGGAGGAAAATTTCTGTTAATAATGAATTTTATTTCTTTTATACCGCTTTCCTCCTCCCCTTACAAAAGCATGTTATATATATATATATATATATATATATATATATATATATATATATATATATATATTGAAATTAAGAGAAATATTAGTAAAATTTTTTAATCCGGTGCTCTTAATGATTAATTTTACTTTTATTTTCTTTTAGTTTTTTGCAAAACAGTGCTCAATACAATTCTGCAGAGCATAAATATTATAAATTTACTAGTTTAAAAATATGGTTCCATTGCTACACAAGAATTACCATTTACCAAAAACAGACTCTAAAATCTTCAAATTTAATTATAGAATTAAATTAAAATTCCTTGTACTCTTTCATTTTCAAGCGAATTTTTGAAACATTGAAATTCATGTGTAGCGACGAAATCATTTTTTTTAAACTAGTAAGTTATATATATATATATATATATATATATATATATCAGTTACTGCACATGTTGTCACATCAACGTAAACATAAAACTTAGTGCGATTAAGTTCTAAACAACGAAACACATCACATAAAATATCTCTTATCCATTTTTTATACTCATTTCTTGTGATATATAAAAAAATATACAGGGTGTGTAAAAAATCTTGACTTAAATTAAAATGTGAGTATTTGAGTAAGAACAGGCAAAGGAAATATTATAAACTTCATGTTTAACAGTAATCGATTTATTTATGAAAATTTGACCAAGGTATACAATTGTATGTGGATTTAAAACTGATTTCAAATACCTTCAGAAATGTTCAATATTCACACCACCTGTGACACGACACAAGTTAAATCGGTAGTCCAGCATTTAACAAACACACTGAAGTAAGTCTTGCGTAAGAATATCCAACGCTTCAGTGATTCTCTGTTTAAGTTAGTCTCGGCTTGTATGAAGAGTGGGGATATAGATCTATACTTTCACATAACCCCATAAATAAATCACATGATGTCAAGTCAGGTTAACGTGGTTGTCATTTTAATAGCACAGTACCATAATCACTGCCAAACACGATCCCTCTTCTTGGTAGATTCTCATTGAGATATATTTGCACAGTCTACTTTTTACACATGCTTACATGGCACATGTGAGAGGGTATCCCCCAGGTGAGACTCCCACCAAGTTATTCCAGCCGCTCGATATCGCCGTGAACAAACCGTTTAAGTACAACCTCAGGAGTGTCATATGGGAAAAAATGGAAGATCGACGGGGAACATAGCTTCACAAATACCGGTCGCCAGCATCGAGCCAGTTATGTCCAGATAGTTGAATGGGTCACTCGAAGTTTAGGTGAACATCAAGGTTTCTACTATCAACAACGGATTCCGTAAAACAGAATTGTGAGATGATTTTCTGTAATCCCAACCAATATCATCCTAGCAGTGAAGATGGAGGCGATCCTGCATTGGATATTCAGACAATTGCACCTGGCATCATGGAATTGTACACCCAGCTTTACAAAGATGATCCCGAAGATGAGAATTTTCACGCTTTTGAAAGTGAGTGACGGAATTCTCTCTAGTTTTATGAAATAAAATCTTTTTGTAAGAATGGAAAATGATGTATCTCTATTGATATTCGCATAAAACTACAAGGTCTTACTGTAAATATCTATAAAAAACGTTAGTAGCAATGAATTATCGAAAAAGATATGCGGGTTATAGGTCGGTGTGGATTATACAAGGATTTTGTACTGAATTTATAGAAGTGCGTGTTATATACAGGTGTGGACTATCGTGTGGAAAATACGGTAATTAAGATGAAAGAAATCCTAGTCAAAAATGAATAATGGTTGACAATGTTTCATCTAATAGAAATTACAGATAATATTAATTAGCTACTAATACTACTAGTGGAAATAAAGCAACTGAAATTAAAATGAAAGAAATCCTAGTCAAAAATGAATAATGCTTGACAATGTTTCAACTAAAAGAAATTCAAAATGATATTACTAATTCAAAGTCGAATAGCGGAAAGCACGTGGACTTTAAGATGAAAGATGAAAGAAACACTAATCAAAAAAATTAATAGTGTTTGACAATGCCTCATCTAATAAACATTGAAGATAATATTGCTATTTGTTTACTAATCAATGACTGTGTTTAATTGCAGTGACAAGCAACTGAATTTAAGATACTGACTAATCAACCATGAGAAATCGTTGACAATGTTTCATCTTATAAACACTGAAGATTATATTTTCTTTTACTCGATAGCGCTTTCCTTTTTCTCGTATTGTTCGCTCATAAAAAAAAAAAAAATCACAGGTAAAATATCGCGTCGGGATAGAAAATCAATCATTGCCAGTCAGTATTTTCTGATTGTTGTTGATTGCAATTCGTATCAGTCTTCTTTTTTTTTTTTTTTTGCTTTTAAAGAAAAAAAAAATACTGCGTTCAACAATCTGCCATGTTTCTTGACGCAATTCAGCGTCTTTTAATTCGCCCCGCTCCTCTTCCTCTCCCTATTTCTCCCTACTCTTATCTGCACTAACTCCCACTCTCGTTTTACGCTTCTCTGATTGGTCTCCTGCAATTTTCTCTTCTGTTTTATATATGGCTGTTTTTCTTTTAGCTTCGTCTTCTGCTAAAAACCCGCATCTTTTCATTATATTTCCAATCCACAAGTCTTTCTTTGTGTTTTTTCGTTCATTTAGAAGTTTCCTCATTTGTTAATCTGTCCTTTTACTGTCTATGAAATACAGCCGCGCTCAAAAGTTTAAGACCGCCGAACAGATAAAAATAAAAGACCGTACCCATATCAATGACTGTCTATATATCTGAGTTGAGGTATTGTAACTATTTACACTAGTTATATACTTCGGACTGCTTTCCTCATCTTTATTGCCATATTCATGACGTTTGGACCGTTGTACGCTCCGACCATATTCAGGATCTGACTATATTTCTGAGATGGGGTATTGTAACTATTTACATTATTTACAGTATTCGGAATATTTTCGTCATCTGTATTGTCATATTCACTATGTTTCGGTTGTTGTACAATCCAGTCCTCTTCAGGAGATATACGTTGGAATTTCGAACCGAACACTTTAATCCACGCGTGTAGATTGTATATCACCTGAAGTTGTCGGAGGGTATAACGGCCGAAATGTAGTGAATATGAAAATAAAGATGAAGACAACAGTCCGAATAATGTTAATAGTGTAAATACTATTTCAGTATATCACATTTATTCGAAGCAGTTTATCTTATAGTAATTTTAATATAAACTAGTATTTAGTATTGTCAGTTTTTGCTTTGAGAACGATTTCGTACGACGCGACATTCTCGCTATGAGACTATCAATATTTTGTAGAATTCACAGAGGTCGTGTTACATTTGATAACGCCCACAAGAAACTTGGTTGGCTGTTTGTCTGCAGCCTTATTCTTCATATAATCCCCGAAATCCTCTATTTAAGGTCAGTGCTTGTACCAGAATATTCCTACGTAGTGACTATTAAATTTCAAAGACATTTTTTATACATTGTTCTACTTGTGGCATGGTGCAGCGTCAAGCAGTATGATGATGCAACCGTTTATCTGCATGTGGATCTCTAGTTTATCCTGTAACAGTTCCAGATACTTTTGACCATTCAAAGTTATTCTAGGGTCATTTTTATACTAATGTTCACTTAAAGTCAAAGAGCGAATGAAACACACGGTTTCTGTGCACTCTTGTATGAACGTAAGCAAAAGCATGAAGTCCGCGTTATGTAAGAAAGAAAATGTTTAAAAATCTAGACATGTGGATGTCAAGATTGGAATGTTCGATAAATCATCATGCAGGCGATTTTTTTTAATTGTTCCACACTAACAAAGCAGAAATGCCACGAGCACTTAGGAGGTTACAGGGAGTGAAAGTGAAAGTGAAAGTAAAATACAAACAGAATATTTAGAACAGAGCGGACTGAGGAAAGGAGAAAAATGAGCAGGGTTCAAGAAAACTGGAGTTAGATTTAAATAACTTTTGAAACCTTTAACTATTCCCGTATATTTTCGGATTTTGGAAGATACTAAACCTTCACATTCATGTGTATGGTTGCAGAATATTCTTATCCTAATACCAGAAATTATTTTAATAACCACTCATCTTTCAGTGGCCAGAAGTAATGTCGACTTCGAAGAAGCTTCGTGTAGAAAAAAAACAGAAGATCGCTGTTGGTCTCTTGAAATGGTTTTAAATAAAATTACACTTTAAATAAATTAGATTTGTTATTATATTTTGAACGACTATCATTTTATTTTATTTATTTTTTATCATTACACTCCAAGCAAGGCAGGAATGCTACTATTTCGCAGGGAATAAAAGGGAAAGAAAGTTAAAGAGAAGAATGAGAGGAGGAAAGATTGAGGAAACGACAAAAGATGAAAGGGATTCAAGAAGACAGAAGATGGCGACGGAAGTTGCATTTAAAATTTTCAAAATTGTATTTATCAGGGAAGCAAGTAAATGGGAGGGAGTCCCACAGGTTGGAAATGCGAGAAAACAAACTGTTGTTATAGAAGTGGCGTTTGCTGTAAGTTATTTCGACAGTAAAACGATGGGACCTAGTTGCCAATCGAGTATCACGCTTAAATTCATGTGGTCTGGGCACCAGTGATAAAGCTCATCAGAGTAGTTGCCATGAAAGTTAGTTATAGAAAAGTCAGAGAGAAGACATGTCACATCGGTAGTAAAATGACTGTAGTCGCGATGACTCTTCTAGAGATCAACAATTCTTGGCAAGAAGCTGCCCGAGGAGAAACCACTCGATACAAATGAAATAATAAGGTGAAGGATTATTCCTCCTTCTGCAACTCTTAGTCTCTGGAAAAAGGGCTCGTTGTAGCATGCCCACGGTCTATAATAGGTATGTCTATATTCACATAAATACAGAAGTAAATACTGTATCTTAGTCTAGAGTTAGAGATTCGTCCCCAACTGTGCTGGTCAAACTCTCTGCCTCCGGGCAGAGAGGATCCCAAGACGAGGCTATGTCGAAGGGCAGAGTCTTGTCTCTGGAAACAGCTACCCGACCCCGTTTTATACGGGGTCTACTGCGAATTTTTATCCGAGCCTACGGGCTCGGATACCCCACATTAAATACGACCTTGTACCACATCTGACCGCGTGTGGTGGTTGGTAGATATCCTAGAGTTGGAGATTACTGTGAAATTCACTTGACTCACTTCTAGCAGTTGACTACTTCTACTCGCCGCTGACGAAACATATATGTGTTGTTATTGTTCTAAGTATTATCATTCATTCCCAACCTTCGTTTGATTATTCTATTCAGTAACCTTCTCTAGTTTCTAACAGGGCTATAGGGTGTAAAACAACCCATTACCCACAAAGAGATATTTCCAAACTCAACCTTTTGGGAGAACCATCGTTTTTATAATATACTAGCAGCATGGCCCGGCATTGTCCGAGCTTGATTCAAAAATAGTACGACTAATACAGCAATCGCTATCACTTGACTTAAAATATTTTTGCACTTCCTTGCCTTTAGAGGAGTGCCCTTTGCCGTGCTGATGTTGTTACATGCCTTACTTCTTGGCTATCTCACACTGCCAACTTTTTCTAAGCTCTATAGTAAACATTAAATCTGTTACGAAAAAAGAACTAAACAAAATAAACAATACGATCAGCTTTAAAAATCCGGAAAAAACATTTTTAAGGGTTGACCGATTGTCGATTTGCACTCTGTTTGGTGGGGGTGCTCAGAGTTGAAACTTCACATGATGAGGCCCAATGGCCTCTTCATAAATCCGCTCGGTTTTCGATAAAAATCGACATGCGGGTCAGACGCAATCTGGGCGTATCGGTTTTTGGGTTTTATCGATTTTCCGCGCTGTTTAGGGGTCCGTGGTCATGAAACTTCTGGACAACACTTCTAATGGTAGACTCTAAGAGGGGGTCAAATTTGGTTGAAATGCGATCATTCCTTCTGTAAGCAGAATTTTTTCGATTATCGATTTTTTCGATTATCGATTTTTTCGGAACCTGATTCCGAACTCAAAAATCGGGCTTCGCCATGTCATTTGCAAACTTGTGTAGAAAACCGCATCGAAATTGGGTGAGAAATGCGGCCTGGGCGAGGTAACAACGCCCACGACAGACACACAGACAGACAACATGAGAAATAGAGATAGTAGATTTTTCCCCATAATTTATTCCTGTGTGAATTCTGACGTAATTTTAAAATGCAACAAGCTGTTGCTGTGTGGATTCATCAAATATTTTTTTCTCATTCTTCCAATTTCTGAAATCCATGGTATTTAAGAATGCCAGCGTTTTCTTTTTCATTTCCACAGCCAATCCTGTTTTTCGAACAGTTTTACACTATTGTAACTTACTGACCAATCTACGAGAAAACAGTCACACAACTCAGATTTGTACTTCTGAGATGAAGTTTACCTCGAATCTTTTTCCATGAACTTGTCGATGATCATAAAATGAGGAATTTGGTCATACAGTTACCTTGATGGGTTGTTTTTCTGGAACAGGCACTTTTCTTTCGGTAAGAATAATAGACATCAAATTTCAATTAAAATTTCCAAAACTGAATACCCTTCTCTGTGTAACGTCATTAATAAGACTCTTTCAATGTCAGAAAACGATCATATGTTACTTATCTTTACATATAAAAATACTGAAATATACTCTTTAAAACATCAGGTTTAAAACTACTCAAAACTGTTTTACATTGTTTCAAACGTCAGCATGATGGTATATTGTTATTTTTTTTTTAAAAAATCATTCCATCCCAAGCAAGGCGATAATGCCACTAAGCTGCAAGTGGTTACTGGAACTGATTGATTGACTGATTTTTATACGGTTTATCAACAGTTTACATGTGTGTGAGAATTGGATGGAAGTACACACAATAAAGAAAAAAAAACAACAAAAAACAACAAAAAAACAAATATATCAGTACAATAGGCAAATCAATTCTACTAATGCTATCATCGTTCCTCAAATTCAGGTAAGCAACACCTCACGCCAAAAACGAGTCTCCCCTTTGAATGGGCGTACCATGATTTTATGCACCTGATCAGTGAGCCAACGAGTGCCCAGATCCAGCCAATAAAAATGGTTACAAGCCATGCCAACACATCCGTCCTCACGAAGTGTTGCCTGATTCACCTTCAGTCCGTGGTTCGCTAATTTGCCGTATCCACACTTCATTGCAAAACATACACGCGACTCTGTCTCTTTTGGGTCGCCAATGTTAGTCTCCGTTACGGGAGGTTATTTAAAAACAGAAAATAAAATTTAGATTGTAAGATTTTTTTTTTTTTGTCGGGAGTGGGGAGATAATAATTATTTAGTGATAAAAGTCTTACTAATTAACCCATAACTGGGGGGAAAGAGGTATATTCATATCTTTCTCAAGGTTTTTTGGCACATAAGTGAATATAACGATACCTACGGGAATTTGAACTCGGGTCTCCGATTAAAAATTGCGAGTCCTTATCCATTACTCCAAGCACATATCCAAGATTACAGCACCTATTATATTCAAACGGTCACCGATCCAGTTACTGATCACGCTCGACGTTGCTTAACTTCGCCGATCATACAAGAACCGGTGTTTCAACGTGATGTGACAATAATCCAAGAGGTTACTGAAAGTGAAAGAGAACGAAGAAACATTGGTGAGGAGAAATGAAAATAAAAGAACAGGTTTCAGGAAAACAGAAAATTACGATTGACTATACATATACTTTGAAGATTTTTGGTAGCAGGGAAGCAAGAAACAGGATGAGAGTTCCACAGGTGAAAAGTGCGAGAAAATAAACTATAAGAATATAACTTAAGGTTACATCTCGCTATTTCAACAGTAAACCATGAGACCTAATTGCCAATCCAGTATCAAGCATAAATTCATGCGGTCGAGATAACACGGAGGAGAACTCATTAGAACAGCTGCCATTGAAATATTATAGAAAAGAGACAAAGGAGCCACGTCATCGCTGTAAGAAAAGGACTGATGTCGAGATGTCACGTTAGAATTTAAGATTAAACAAGATCTCGTCATTTTCGAGGTTAAGTTCTATACTAACAGTTTCTTGTTTCGCACTTCTCGTTTGTGGAACTCTCGTCTGCCTTCTTGCTTTCCAACCAATTTTCAAAAATGTGAATACAATGTCAATCGTTATCTACTGTCTTGTTGATTCATTTCTTTTATCGTTCTCGCTCGTGATTTTTTCTTATTCATTCAAACGCAGTAACCTCTTGTGTCTTAGTGGATTTATTACCTTGCTTGGGGTTAAATGAGAAAAAAAGAAGCTAAAACTGTGGTTATCAAATTTTAGCCATTACATTCTACGTCCTTTAAAAAAAGATAAATTTTAGTCCCGACCTCATCCTTATGGATTAGATGTTTGCTACTTACATTCATCGCTCAATCCCCCGAAAAAATCTGTCCTGGGTATGACTATAGACTACATCAGTATCCTGGGTAAGACGATGAACTACTTTCGACAGCAAGGCCTTTGATCAAAAGATTTTGAGGAGCGTGGAACTAACTCTTAATTGCTGCTGTTCCTAGATCCACTCTGACTTGGGATGGTAGCACCTGTCAAGTTCCTTGCTAGGGGCAACCCCCAAAAGGCGCCAAAACACTATGATAGTATAAAAATAGGTTTTAATACCAGCTACACTTTTTTTGGAAAATTTTTTACCACTGATACATTTTATGAAAAAAATACGAGTAATAAAAACCGTGTCTGCACGAAAAAACCCATTGAGGTTGATATGCCGTAAAACAAACTAAACCAAAACCAAAAAAAAAAAAAAATCGTTGAAGAAAACGGATCGTTATTGTTTGTTTCTGTTGAATTCGCGCGTCGGTTCCAAATACAACTAGAATTATTGATGCCCTCATCTGCCACAATTATTACATTTTCATTTCAAGATCTTTCTATTTTAGATAGTTTTTGGAAGATCATTAAAGATACATTGCAATCTGCAGGGACTGCCATGTCAATGAGTAGGCACATTCATTTTCTTTGTTCTGTCTGTGTATATTGTAAAGTCCCATAAAATTGTTACAGATCTTATCTCTATAACCATTCTGGGTGATGTTCATATCAGTTTCTTTCAAATTCCCTTCTCGTAAAGTTGTATATTTTCCTGTGCAAATATTGGCCCGCTCTATCATATCGATTTTATATTCAGTTGGTACTAACCCCATGCAACCTGTTCCAAAAAATTCAGTTGTTTCTTGATATTTATCACAGAATCGGCATTCCGGGTTAACACAGTTTTTCAGTATGTGTTCTTAGTAATTTCTAATTAGTAAGCATTGGTCTTGTGTAGCAAGAATAAAAGCTTCCGTTTCAGCTTTTAACCCTGCACTACGTAAAGTCTGATGGGAACTGGGTTTTTCTACCTTGTCTGGTACCAGCAGAATATTGGCCACGAAGAGGATTATCTTGCTATCGTTTCTGCATTTGGTACATTGCATTTGGTTTTATTTTCGTTTTTACGTTCCGCTGCAGTCAGTGTATTATGGTTTACTTGCACTTATTCACCCAATTGAAATTCCATTTTCAATTTGTTGGCTTCCTTTATTACTGAATAAACTTGCTTATTTCTTTCATGTTCTTTGATAAAGAACATCGTACAATCTTCTGTAGTTTCCTGGTATCTTTGAAAAGAGATTTTTCACCTAAATGAAATTCCATTTTTAATTTGTTGGCTTCCTTTATTACTGAATAAACTTGCTTATTTATTTCATGTTCTTTGATAAAGAACATCGTACAATCTTCTGTAGTTTCCTGGTATCTTTGAAAAGAGATTTTTCTTGTTTTGTAAACAGTTCTAGCTGAACTAATCCTCTGCCTCCTACGGATCTGGACACATACAGATGACCAACATCAGCCTTGTGATGACGCGTTCGGTGGTAGGTGAATACCTTTTTCGTTTGATGTAATATGTCATTTTGAACATGATGTCTTTTTTTTACTTTTATTATTATTATTATTATTATTATTTTATTTCCTTTGATTTCTGCTTTGTACACATTTCCTTTCCGGTCTCGCCCAGTGACCTAAGGTTAGAAATGGCATCATGACGTTTTCCACTGACCACCTAAAAAAAATTTAAAAAAAGAAAAACACACAGATTTTACATAGATAAATTTTTTCGTAAGGTGTGGGCTGTACAGGTGAGAATTTTTATTTTTTTAATATTCTTCTTCTTCTTCTTCTTCTTCTTCTTCTTATTATTATTATTATTATTATTATTATTATTATTATTCGCTGCTTTCATTTGCTCATCTTCCCCCAATATGTTATATAAGCGTCAAATTCTACAAGCCCTCTTTATTATTGTGTAGAATCATCATCGTGATGTATCATGTCTCTACTTGATAAGGAAATTGTCTAGCATTCTCCGCCATATAATGAGACCGATATTACAATTTCAGCGCTCTTTTCTTTGTTTCTAATGAAATTTTCCTGTATCTTATTACTTTGCTTAGCTTTTGAAAGGTATATTCTGCTGTCACAGAGTGGTACTCATTTCGGTCCCGCATTTTCTGCCCTATCATAGATATTTAAAGTGCTTGCATTTGCTTGATTTTCGGTGTTCTCGAAACTCATTTCAACTTACAAGCTGTGACACGGCATCATAACTTCACTCCTGTCAGGCTGCTGTTCTCAGAAATGAATGACGTATCATTCACGTTTTCATTAATAATTTTATTTTAAATTAAGTAGAAGTTTCATTTCGCATTTTCAACAAAAGCAAAATAGGAAATTTGTTTTAATTGAAAAGTGAAATACAATTGTTTCGCATGCATTCCATACCTGCAGCAGCGTTCCGGAAAATATTTTTTCAAATCGTGAATACACAGAAGTTAAGCATTACCAAAGATGGCGAAACGAAGTAATCTAATGTGAGCTTATTAAGATAATATGATAATTGAAAACCTAGTTTTTCTTTACCTTCACTTAGAGAAATTACAAAAGATGGACGACGAGGAAAATTCAAGGCCACTGAGCGCACAAGAAATATTGATTGGTTGCAAATTAAATTTGTAGAGGAGTTATCATTTTACAACAACATTCAGTCTGTAAAAGGCTCAAGAGCAACAGAAGGTAGAGGGTTATAAAGTACGAGGCACAGTTTATGGGGTTAATGAGAAAACCTAAGTTTTGAATAGGTTAGGATTGGATTGATCTGGGAAGCATCCACTTGGGAGTCGGTTCCAAAAAGTATGGCTTATTTGGAAAAAGCGCATCATCTTAGGATCGGCTTTTCTTATCGATATATATTATCACGGTCAGGCACATATATACACGTGTCTTTTTCTTCTCGGCATGTGATGGTCTTCTGTTGCATGTCATCTTTCCCCCAGATTCAAGGAGAGGAATAGGCCTACTGAGCTGGTCCAAGGAATGATTGTAGCGTCAGATGGAATGTGGTTTGTCAAAAATGACGTTTTTCGATTCATGATCGCCCAAAGGTATTGGCGTAAGTAAAAGTAACAAACCCGACTGCAACTTGAACTCTGCACTCTTTTGCATCATCCTTTCCCAACTTTCGTAAACAACCGACATAGAAAATTCGCGCAAGGAGTAGGGTTAATTGATAATGTCTGTAAATCGCTTGAGCGAGAAAATGACAATCAGTATCCAATTTATACCATACATACTCTCACTCTCTCTCTCTTTGTCTCGCTCTCTCTCTCTCTCTCTCTCTCTCTATGTATCCATCCATATATATATATATATATATATATATATATATATATATATATATAAAAATATATTTTAAGGTATATTATATTATGGTTTAAAGTGCTCAATGTAAAATAAAAGAGGATATATATATATATATATATATATATATATATATATATATGAAGGTCTTTTCACAGTTGAAATGGCTAGATGTAACCCTAAGTTCTATGCCCTCACTTCCGGCTTCTTGCTTTCCAGCCATCTTTGATCTTCGTTATGTTCTGTCTTTGTCATATCTGTTCTTTTATTTTCTCAATCCTTAATAATATCTTTCTTACATTCTTTTCCAATTAGTATCATCATAAGTCTTAGTGCCTTTGGTGGAAAATTTATAAAAATAAAGTAAAATAGAAATCCATTTTCTCATTAATTCTTGAATTCGTATGAAGCTAAAAATATTCAGTATCTGTCTATATTTCTGAGATGAGGTATTATGTACACTATTTACATTATTCGGACTAATGTCTTCATCCTTGTCGCCATATTTATTACAAAGTTCCGGCCCTTCAGTATCCATCTATATTTCTGAGATGACGTATTATGTACACTATTTACATTATTCGGACTAATGTCCTCATCTTTGTCGCC
>CAHIKZ030000239.1:505000-512500 GCA_903632075.3 Acanthosepion pharaonis | reverse complement strand
CAATGTTTGAATGATTCGGCAGCCTTCGATCTGAAAATGCATTTTCATATAGCCACGCAGTCTGGCGTCCATTAACATTCGCGAAACCGTATATAAAATTCTTATCTGCCTGCTCACGTTATGAATATCCTGCCATAGTTAACTCACTACTACACGCATTAAACGTTGAACATAGACTAGCCAACGATGTACACGAGTGACAAATGTATCCTAGTCCACATGATTTGCGGATATATGGTTGTATGGATTTTTTCCTTGTTCTGGTTTTAGAAACCGGCCCCAGAATTTGTAAAATATTTTTGATATATTCTATATATATACACAGACATGACAGAATTGAATAGACGCTCACAAAAACCGTTTATTTTATTAAACAAGTAATTTATACAAATGAAGTAATTTTAAATGGTCATATATTTAATAACTAATACTTTGTTGACATTCCTTTTGCTTTTTTTAATGCAAGGACCCTTCTAGGCATGCTAGCGATGAGTTAACGAGTATCATCTTGAGGGATTTCTTGTCATGTTTGACGCAATAATCCTAAAAGTTTGGGCTTAGAAGATGGCATCCTGTTCTTTTTGCGAAGTTGTCAATCTAATATGCGCCAAAAGTGGTCAATAGGGTTAATATCCGGGGACTGACTTGGCCATGGAAGTTTATTGAACCCATTTTGTCTGAACTAATTTTGCGTTGTTTCATCAGTGTGGCATGGAGCTCCATCTTCCATAAATAGGGAGTCAACTTTGCTCATTCTACTACTAGAATATTGGAAGAAGCCCTTTCTTTAATATAGAAACATATTTGGTTGAATTAATTTTTCTTTCACACTCCACAAGCTCTGAGCGACCATCACTCCAAATTTCACCCCATACCATTACTGAAAGACCCCCATGTTTCACCGTTGGCCGCAAGCTTTTTAGATTAAACTCTTGACCCATATTCTTCCACTGTCGGAAAATAGTGCGACTCTTGACTCATCATAGAAAATGACAGTGATCCAAAAGGTCACAGGTCTCTCCACCATCTCATGAGCCCAATCCTTTCTGCGTTTGATATTGGTTGGACGGAGAAGTGGTTTCTTTCTCGCAGCCATGCCATAGTAGCCCAGCTTGTGAAGATACCTGGCAGCTGTTCTGGGACTGACATCAAATTGTGCTGCTATGTCAGAGGCCTTGCGACATGGATCCTGTTCAACATTTCTTTCGACAAGACGCATAGTTCTTTCAGAGGGCCCAGGTCGGCCTGGATGACGTTTTGTGCACTTCTTGTCATCTCTTGTGAATTAGACGATCAGTCTGTTAACAGTAGAAAGGGGTATTGGAAGATTTTAAGATATTTTTCTTTGACTAAGACCACCTTCATTTTGGCCCACGATACGTCCTCGCTGAAATTCGGAGGGGGTCTGATGCTCCTTTGGTTTGTGGCATGTTCCAGTATTGTTATCTGCAATTTTAATCAAATAATCTAAGTTAATTTATCTTGGTTATTAAAAAAATCAGAAATAAAATTTATCTTAGTGTCTATTCAATTCTGTCATGTCTGTGTATATATATATATATATATATATATATATATATATATATATACATACATACATACATACATATATATATATATATATATATATATATATATAATCCCAAGGTTTGAATAAGCAGTTCTAGATAGCCTTCTGGCATAAAAGTGCTCTATGCCATAAAATGACTGAGCATTTGAATATTAATTTAATAAGCAGTTAGACAATGACTTACCACTACTTTAAGTTTCCTGTATTTGCAAACAATCTTCAGGTAGCCGATAACTTGCAGGAAGAAAATGATTATCTTATATGAAAAGCAAACCAAACTCAGACAGTGGGGAGGGTAGATCATCCACCCAACATCTAAAATGGGAAAAAAAAAGAAAGAAAAAAGTCAACCAGTAAAGACTTGCCAGTATAGCAAAAAGTGCTCAAATAAGAGGAACTGGTGTCATGGTACAGGATATATATATATATATATATATATATATATATATATATATATATATATATATATATATATATATATATATATATATATATATATATTCGTTTAACATTATAGCGCTGACATCTAGCTGAGAAATACGTAACCAGAAACCAGTTTTTTTTTCATGACTTATTTCCCATAAATTTTCTTCTATTTACCAGAAAATCAAGATTTAAAATAACAATTCCTTTTGTTGTGTTTACATTGGCAGTAGACGCTGACGCCACTAAGGTAACATAAGTGTTAAACTTGCGGCGATGTTTATTTAGATAAACCATAAATCTGTTTTTTTTTCCACTATTTATAACTACATTAAAACTTTGGGAAACGCAAATTTATGCTAAAAATATATATTCTAGGAAATATTTTTTTAATAAATCTCCCGGATGTGTCAATTAGAAGTGATCCAAGAATTTATAAAGGCGTTCATTTTCAAATAAGTTAAAATTAAAAAAATCCTTCGTTCAAATCTATCGGCGCTTATGTAGTCTCCTTTTTGTGTAATATCTTCTATCAGGACGTAGTTGATCATTACTCTCCACAACTTCTTGTCTTTTCTTATACCGAACGACGGGTGGACTTTTCCGCACGGGTATAAATGAGAGAACGTTACGTGGGACTAGGGGAGACCGCAAAACACCAGTACTCTGCTTGTCGACCTCTCTGCCTCCGAGCAGAGAGGAACTCAGACGAGTTTATGAACCCGACTCCGTTATTTCGGGGTATACGGAGAATTTTTGCCTGAGCCTACGAACTCGTAATCGCTCTACGTTAAAAAAAAAACGGCCTTGTGCAACATTCTGTTGTTGTGGAGAGAAAGCTGTAAAACGAGGGGAAGTAGAAAAATCAGGCATAGCTGACCACATATGGAGAGAAAAGGGAGATCACCACCCTCTGTGGGATCATGTTGAGATCATAGACAAGGGACACCATTGGAAAATTCGTAAACTTAAGGAATCAGCACATATGCTAGGCCACAAAAATCTCCTAAGCCGACCAAGTATAGAAAGAAATACAATATGGGAATCAGTAATAAGGAGTGCCAGAGAAAAGCAATGATAATAACAAAATTGTAATATGAACTCTGGTAAAAACATGAATTGATAACAGCAAAAATTGCAATATGAGCACTGGTATAAATGGTTGGTGAAGACATTAGGTTTATAATACCCAGAAATTCCTACCTAGATGTCCGCACAGTGGATAAAGACGTTGGTTAGATCCAGTGACAGGAGTTCAATACCAGTTTAAGGCAGTGGAGAAATTAACAATTAACTGATAACTGACATCCATCAATCATGTCACGTGGAAGTAGAACAGTCTACCCCAGTGAGCGAAATAAAGGGTTCAGTTCGACATTACAACCACCTGAAGAAGTCCGGAGCGTACAACAGCCGAAACGTTGTAATAAACATGGCGACAAAGATGAGGACAATAGTCCGAATAATGTAAATAATGTACATAATACATCATCTCAGACAGACTTTACGGAGAGGTCTTGGGTAAATATCTAATCGCTGTATATAACGTCTTCTGCCGTAATCTTCAGATGGATTGACTGTAAGAGTGACTGAACTCTACTATCAGACACATGTTGCTGGCTGTGTTTTTCGTGAAAACACGTGTTTCCTGGTAAATTTTCTCCGTAACAATAATTGCAGACACAAATGTGATCCCGAGTAATAAATGAATAAATGAAAACAAAACTATGTACAAACAAACAGCAATGCATTTTTACCAAAAGTATACAGTAAGAACAGAAGATTGTTGCGTGTGAGCAAACAATGAATATGAAAGAATGCATTAAAATAGAGAACGTCATGGTGTATTTGAAGTTAGTGTAAGAGAAGATGCAGAGAAAACTAATTGAAAGGGAACGTGCTCTAATTGGGACATCTTTTTCCACGTGCGACTAAATCTTATTGTATAAGAGAAAAAGAGGAAAGAGCGAATGACTGAAAGTGTCTTTTCCCTATTTATAGGCTTAAGGAGCGACCTCTAGCGACAGTGTTTTAGCAGAATCAAGTGGGGGTAACCAAGCAATATACAATAGAAGCATTTACTGCTGAACATCCTTCTTTGGTTTTGTTCTGAATTCATATAAAAATAAAAGCTTTACTTGTTCTTTCCTTTCTCCATTTTTTTTTATCTCCTGTGAATGTTTCATTACTTCAGCATTCTTGCTTCGTCATGCATTCCAAGAATTTTAAATATCCTTCATTTCTGATTGCATCTATCATTTGCAATGCATTTTTTCTTTACTAAACTTTCTCGTTGCTCACATGTCCCGTCTAAGGCATTCGTTGTATCAGTCCTATGTTTGTCGGTTCATGCTTATTTTTCATATCATTTTTTTCTAAGGTAATTTTTCTTCGGATTTCTGTGTCACATATTCTTGCCGTTTGTACTACGTTACACAAAGAAATAAATTTGTATGCCTACTTAATCTTACCTATCCCACTATGTAGCTCATATACACCGCCGTCTTCTTTGCTAACGAGAAAAATTCTGCCTTAAGTGATAGTTAGTCCTTTCTTTATGCTTTCTTTTGCTACTTTTCCTTAGAAAAGTTCAAGATTCCCATCTGAGACTGCCACCAAGATGCTCATTTGCGTATCTTTTGTTATGAAATTTATGTTATTCGATAATAATTCCTATTAGTTCTATGGAATCCTGTTCTAAAGGGTAAAATATTTCACTAATAATTCCTTTCACTTGTGAATATATCTTGAAAATTTCATTAAAATCTGAAAATCATTTGATTTTTGCAACAATTTCCAAAACTATGTGTATTTAAAGTAAAACATGATTTAAAATTTAATATGTTAATCTTTGGCATACTGCTGACGCAAGAAAAAAAAAAGATTTTCAACTGAAATTTAGAACGTACTACAAAGTATTAAAAAAATTAATAAAATAATAAAAAATATTTGGTCTTTCCTCTTAATAATAACTAAATTCTCAATTAACTCATTTTTCTGCTCCATATTTGAATTCAGACATTCGTATTTATTAACAAATAAAGGAGGCACGGTGAAGTAATGGAAATAAACCAAATAGAATTAATTAAGATTTAGCGGCTCGGATTGAGGAATCGGAGAGCCGGGTTCGAATTCCAGTCAAATCCATTACATTCACTTACGTGATAATACACTTGGGAAAAGGGATGAATCCAAATCTTCTGGCCTGAAGAGGAACGGTGGAGTAATGGATAGCGGCTCGGATTGAGGAATCGGGGAGCCGAGTTCGAATTCCAGTCAAATCCATTACATTCACTTACGTGCTAATATGCTTGGAAAAGGTATGAAACCTCTTATTCTCCACGCTGCTATGTGCAAATAGCAGGACAGACCGGGTTCTATAACCTTTGATGGCAACTGGTCTACCGCAGAAAGGAATGGCATCCAACTGCGGGAAAAATCTGCCTAGTCTGTTAATCTGTCATCGATCCTGACCAGGCATCCAGCCTTCAGTTATTTTCGCACAGATATGACGTGTCTTCCATCTGTCTTTTCTACATATATTTTCATACAATTGTTCTCATGAGCTTTCCTGCTTGGTGCATCGACTGCATGAATTTACGCTACTAGATTGGCAGTTAGGTCTCATCGTTTTTAGTGTTGAACACGCTAGATGTAACCTTAAGTTCTCTACTAATAGTTTCTTTTTCTCGCATTTTACACCTGGGGAATTCCCTTCTAATTTCTTGCTTCGGCGCCACCTACAATCTTCATAAATTTCATTGCAACCTACATCACCATTTTCTGTATTGGCAAAGCCTGATCTTTTATTGTTTTTTCTCATCACTAAAAACTTCTTATTCTCTTCTATTCCCAGTAAACCCTTGCGTCCTAGTGGCATTATCACCTTGCTTAGGGCGAAATGATTAAAAAAAAATTGCTTATCTGAACATTTTTGAGAGAGTTTTTTGGGAGC
Organism: Acanthosepion pharaonis; assembly: GCA_903632075.3. Classification (NCBI taxonomy): domain Eukaryota; kingdom Metazoa; phylum Mollusca; class Cephalopoda; order Sepiida; family Sepiidae; genus Acanthosepion; species Acanthosepion pharaonis. The sequence continues at coordinate 506,552 of CAHIKZ030000239.1, read as the reverse complement.
TTTCATAAATAAATTAATTAGCCGATTATTTTCACCGGACCATAAATCGATATTTCAGCACGAATTTTACTTTGCTATTGAATGTCAAATTTTAAAATGAGCGATTTCCCTTTGATGTCAGCGAAGATCGACACGATTAAATAATTATTGAAAATAAATAAATCAAAATCAATTGCTTCACGTCAGAGAGGAATTTTAGTTTATATCTTTTTTAAGTGACTTTCAAAGAAAATATTTCGGTATTTATACATAGATTAATTCAACCACGAATTTGCTGTGTTCCAATACATTTCACCATCTGTGAGTCAATTCATGATTCCCCCTTTCCAGAATTTCATATCTTACCTGGTGATAAATTTGATTTTTACAGGCTTCCTGATTGAATTCCTGAATGTTTGACTCCATGATCCCCAAAACAATTCATGGAAACTCGTAGTTATATCTTATGTACCACCCCGTTTTCCTTTGGTAATTTCAAGGCAGTATTATAGGGGTTATGACAAAATATTTTACAAATAAAAGAAAAAATAACAGAAATTAATATTACCGTAAATTTTTAATATCAACATAAAATATGATTAAAAAAAGAGATAGCTAAACCGGTTTATCCAACCGCCCTCATCAGAGTTTAATCGAGGAAAACATATTTACAGAATGAATAAAAATGAATTCAAAAGACCAAATATTATATTCAAAATATAAAAGTTGTTTTTGATTGATCCATGTATCAAAAAGACCAAGTATTATATAAAAAATACATCACTATTTTTTGACTGATCCTTGCTTCCAAAAGACCAAATGTTATATAAATAATATATCACTTGTATTTGATTGATACTTGCTTCCAAAAGACCAAATGTTATATAAATAATATATCACTTGTATTTCATTGAGACTTGCTTCCAAAAGACCAAATGTTATATAAATAATATATCACTTGTATTTCATTGAGACTTGCTTCCAAAAGACCAAATGTTATATAAATAATATATCACTTGTTTTTGATTGACCCATGCTTACAAAGACCCAGTATTATATAAAAAAAATCATCACTTGTTTTTGATTGATTCATGCTTCCAAAAGACCATATATTATATGAAAATATATCACTTATGTTTGATTGATCCGTGCTTCCAAAATTTAATGCGTTCAATTAACACTGACATTTCAATAAATAAATTCCCTAAGTGATAAGAAGTGACCTTCCATCTCGGTCTCAGCATAGGTCAGGCAATAAAGATAAGATTTGTTGCCATATACGCAGAAATCTATTTACACAATTTACATTGTTCGTACTATTGTCCTCATCATCATTGCCATATCCAGGATGTTTCAGCCGTTGTACGCTCGGGCCTTCTTCAGTTCACTGGAATTTCAGACTGAACACTTTATCCATTCAACGAAGTAGATTGGCCTAGCTCCACGTGTCATGTCTCTTCCGGATGTCTCAATATCATTTATATCCCTTTAACTCGAACTGTGCTGCAAACAGGTATTGAACTCACAACACTTTGGATCAAGTCACTGGATTCAACGAACGCTTTTATCCATT
>CAHIKZ030000239.1:475000-500000 GCA_903632075.3 Acanthosepion pharaonis | reverse complement strand
TTTGTAATTTGAGTTAACATTAATAGGAATTGAAGAAACATATTATGTAGGTTGGAAAATCAGGTATTGGAAATTGTAATTAAAAATAGCAAAATTTGCCCTGTGTACTATAGACTCATGGTTAGTTTTCTAGCTTTAAGAACTTTAGTCATATTTAATTTTGTTTTTGTTGTTTTTCCTCTCGATTAAAGGCTGCTGGGCGTGATTACTGAGACATAATCCCTGTATAAATTAGCAAAGATGGATAACGAGATTATATATTGGATTTGCTTAAAGTACTCCGAAAAATACTAAAAGAAGCACCGATGGATTTCGAACAGTTTCGTCTACTATTTTCGCCAATAAGGTTTGGGGAATCATGTGATATGCTTTTCAGACCCTTCGCAATGCTTTTATCGTCTCCCCCACCCACAACTCATGATCGCAACGCTATCTATCAAATCTGGTTTATGCCATTCCGAAACTTTAGTTAAAAAATATGGTGACATTACAGGTATAATAATCAAACATCACATACTATAGACATATATATATATATATATATATATATATATATATATATATATATATATATATATATATATAGTGAACATTGAAGTCAACACTAAGAGGGGGGCAGGCAGTTTCATGCTAGATGCAATCGTCAAGCCTGATGATTGCGTCAAGCCTGACAATTGCGTCAAGTCTGACGATTGCGTCTAGCCTGAAACAGCCGGTGTTGACTTCAATGTTCTCTTTTATATTTACTCACGCTCTATCTCTGACATTGAGCACTTTATTCCATAAATATAGCACTGATTTTTTAATGGGGACATTTAAAAACAAATCGTTACGTTATATTTTTTTTAGATTTCCATAATAAATCATTTTCCCCTAATAAATCATTTTATCACAAGTTATCTTTCATCGCCTGAGGATATACAATCTTAGTACTGAAACATGAAAGCTTTTGTGTAGCGATGTAAAATGATTCTTTATTGAAATCTATTATAATAAAAATATTATAATATTTTGCTCTAATTTGTATTGAGCACATTTTTAAATAAAAAGTAAATGCTACAAATTGTGGATATTTGCTCCATCTCTTCTTTCGCTTATTTGTATATATATATATATATATATATATATATATATATATATATATATATATATATATATATGTATGTATTTGTGTGTGTGTGTGTGTGTGTGTGTGTATCGTGAAATAAATCTGTTTGATACGCTGAATTCAGATTTATTGAATATATTTATTTTGGTCAAACCAACTCGGACATTCACGAGTCTATCACACCAAACTTCATGTCTTGCCATCAAGTTCGGAAGGGAGGTATTCTGTTTTACAACATATGTAGGTGGTTGTCGGCGACCAACTCCTCTTGCTCCATCACATGTTGTCCATAACAGTGTTTTTGTTTTACTCGACAGCCATTTCTTTCCAATCGCATTCTACGTTATCGTAAGATTGTAGAAATATCAGGGATAGGTCCATCTGCCTTGGATTTAGTTGAATGTTGACACCACTTATTGTTACGTATAGCTCTCATCATCCAAGTGGAGGTTCCAGCAAGTTTAAACTGTTGTGTTTTAGTTAATATGCAGACATTATCAGTTCGACAATTCTCTTACATAATCTCAAAAATGCTAGCAATGATATTGGATTCTATGTTAATGGTTTTAAAACTGAATTCATGGGCTTCAACAAGCAAGGGTCAATACAAACTGTCTTAGGAGAATCAATAAAATCTGTCGAATCTTTTATAGAGCTAAGAAGCGAGATAAATTCTACTGAAAAGGATATGAAAATTCACATAGCTAAGACCAGAGACGTCTTAAATAAAATGGACGCCATCTTGAAATCTGATCTCGCAGTCAAACCACAAGCAGAGATTCTTTCAAGCCAGAATAGAGGCGGCGTTCATATATGAATTCAGATTATAGAATAAAAAAAAATAGAGGCTAATGTAACCTGGTTTTTATATACGCGGCTGGAGAAAATTGGATTCATATATTTTCGAAGAACATGGTTTCTGAATGTAAAAACAGACGCGACCAGGAATCGAATACGGTTCTCCTATTCTATATTTCACAAAGATAACCAACACGCATATGCACTTCCTCGCATATATATATATATATATATATATATATATATATATATATATATATAGATAGATAGATAGATAGATAGATAGATAGATATACATAAATGCATATATAGAGTGAGAGTCATTAAGAGAAGGAGGTAGATCGATAAATAAGTATATATATATATATAGATAGATAGAGAGAGAGAAATAGATAGATAGATAGATAGATAGATAGATAGATATAAATGCATATATAGAGGAGAAGAGAGAGTCAGTAAAAGGAGGAGGTAGATCGATAAATATATATATATATATATATATATATATATGTGTTTTTTGCATATCTCATATGTCGTTATATATATATATATATATATATATATATATATATATATATATATATAATAGTAGGTATATATATATATATATATAGTAAATATATAGCTATAAGTACGTATATAAAGTGATTTTCCAAACGTAGCCTGGATGTGGCAGAAGGCCAAAAGAATGGGGCACTCAGTTTGATCGTACTCACTATTCAGTCGTAAATGTTCTAGCGAGTCAAGCTTGCTAATCATTACACCGCCTCGAGGTGCCCTATAAGTATGTATATAATATATATATATACAGAGATAAATAAGTATATATATATATATATATATATATATATATATATATATATATACACACACACATATATATATATATATAAACAAGCACGCACGCACACACATATTTTTCTCTATATATATATATCTATATATGTGTGTGTACGTACATACTGATACATATATATATATATATATATATATATATATTGTGTGTGTGTGTTACTAGAGGTAAATTAATATTAAAGAAAATAATTTGTAATTATATCAAATTCATATGTTAATATATCCGTAATAAAATATTTTTCATTCACTAATTACATTTTTATTAATTTTAACACCTTTGCTCTAACAATTTAAAATCGTTAATTACTACTGAAGCTGGGAGTGTAGAACTGTTAACTGGTACTGAAGCTACCAAACATTGAAACTGAGGAATACATCGCTATAAAATGACAATCGAATGAAATCGAGGAACTTGTAGATGAACTTATGAGCACCTTCCGTCTTCCTTGCATTCCAAGGTTACACGACATCATTCTGGCAGTTATATCCGACGCTTATTCTTTTATTCTCTTATTCTCTTATTCTCCAGTCAGATGCAATCTCAGATGAATAGTTTTAAAACTTCGTTAGAATGAAAATTTGACTAGGTCTCCATTTTCAGCAGTTTGATGTAAGTATCCCCCTTGTTAGACATTTTCATGACGGTCGTCCTCGAGCATAGAATCCAGAGGTTGGCAGTGAATATTTCGGAGACAGTAGGAAAGCGTAGTGCAGGTTCGAAGTGGATATCACAGCAAGGTAGCAGAGCGTAGTTCTTCCGTCTGTCATGTTCGCCGGACAAGTTGCCTCTTGTCCTTCCGCTAGGAGAAACAAAGATGGCCGCCTTTATACACGACGAATACAGTGTTGTGCGGCTTCTGATTGCTCAACCTTCTATTGGTCGCCTATAAAGGGAAATAAGTCATTCTGACTCGCTCACTAGTTATATACGGTATATACCCAAAAAAACGTAACACCCCTTACGTACTCTCAGCTAAAACATTCAAATACAGGGATCCCTTGATTAATACGTCTTTATTTGAACATCGGTAACGATAAAAAAGAAATCTAATTTCAATTAGTATGGTTAAACTGGAGAATGTTTTACCGCACTAATCGAGTATCACGTATGCACTAATCAAATTTTGGCATATAAGATTTTTAGCACACTTCTCGAAAACGCATTACCGTATTTTCCACACTATAGTCCGCACCTTTATATAACCCGCACTCCTATAAATTCAACTATGTGGACATAACTGGTTCGACGCTGGCCACCGGCTTTTGGGAAGCTATGTTCCTCTAACCCTTACCCCGGCCACGCAGGGTTCGAAAACATACTTCATATATAAGACGCACCCTACATATTTCGAGTAAAAAGTCGCGGTTCATAGTTCGGAAAATACGGTAATTGAATGCGCATTAATGAAAGGATGCTTGTACTAATAAATTACATATCTGTAAAAACGGAAAACGTTTCTTTACCGAAGCGTTTCGTTCATTAAGAGATTTTATTAAGCAAAATGCAAAGATTTATATTTTATCATGTAATTGTTTTAATCATTTCCCCCCAAGCAAGGCAATAAAGACATCAAGACCTATTGGGTTACTGACTATGAGAGATTAAAAAAAATTATTAAGGATTGAGAACGATAAAAGAACAGAAATTAAGAAGACAACAGTTAACGATTGACGTTGCATTTAAATCTTTGAAGATAATGTAGGCTGGAAAGCATGAACCCAGAAGAAATTTCCACAGGCGAGAAGTGCGATAGAATAAAATACTAGCGTAGAACTTGCGGTTACATCTAGCCATTTCAACTGTAAAACAATGAGCCATTGCTACCAATCTAGTGAAGCTCTTAAATCCATAGAGTCTAAGTACGATACTGAAAAGGAATATTTATTTTGAAAAATGCAAAAATGTATCACAAGGCCAAAAGGAAAGAAAAGAAAATTCTGCCTTATCTGAGCTAACCACGACTACTGATCCTAACATACCACAGTCTTCCTTACATAAAAACAACACAGTCTTAAAGACCCTCCTAATGACAGCCACCATCATACCTCAAAGTCTGTGTGAAATTGTAACAAGTTCTTATATGTACATTTTGTTTGAGCGGGAAGAATATAATTAACAACATTTAGAGGTCGATGGATTCCTATTTTCCTAAGGTAAATAAACAATATGTTTGCCTGAACCAGTTTTCTGTTTTGTTAACCGTTAAATCCACCTTAATCTCTCCATATAATATATTTTAATAATCGAGTAAGATGCAACTTAAGAAATAATTTAAATTAAGTCCATAATGTTGTATAATTTTATCTAATTATCCTTGCAGATATACAATTTAATTTAAATGATTAAGTATAGTTTACGGTTTTAATCATAAACAGAACACACAGAGAAAGAGTCAGAGAAGTCATAAACACAGAATCACGCACACGCGTATATATATATATATATATATATATATATATATATATATATAAAACACACACACATATATATATACATATATATACATATACACATATATATATATATATATATATATACATATATATATATACACACACACACACACACGCACATATATATATATATATATATATATATATATATATATATAATTAACCCATTCAGAATTGTCCCTTCTCCTACAGTATAGAACACAGTCAGTCCGGCTATGTACGCAAAGATGGGAGCAGGGAGGAAATGAATTCATACCTTTGCTAAGATTATTAAAACGTAAGTGAATGTAATGGACTCGAACTCGGCTATCCCGTTTTCCCAATCCGAGCCTCCATATATATATATATATATATATATATATATATATATATATATATATATATATATATATAGAGAGAGAGAAGAGAGAGAAATATAGTCTAAGGTGTGCTATATTTATGGGATAAAATGCTCAATATCAGAGATAGAGCGTTATAAATATCAAAGTGAACATATGCAATCGTCAGGCCTGACGATTGCATGTTTCATATATATAATCGTCATACTTTATGTTATTTTATATTTATATATATATAGATATATATATGCAGATATATGTATATATATATATATATAGATATATATATGCAGATATATATATATATATATATATATATATATATATATATATGAAAAAGAAGAGAGATACCGCAAACGTTTTCGGTTGTAATGTGGATTTTCTTCTTTTTTTAAATATTATACTTTATTTTTCATAATTTTCCATAATTTTACTACACGTGTTTCTGGTCTCGCGACCGTCATCAGGTAAAGGGTGGAGATTTTCACATATTATTAAAAATAATTATTTCTTTCTCCTTTATGTTTTTCGATATTAAATATGAAAATAATATATATATATATATATATATATATATATATATATATATAATTTTTAACATAATTAGAAAACCCAGCATATTTTAACTACTAAATATAATTTTAATACGAAAAAAAATGTAATCCCAATATAATATATAACCAGATATATTATAGTTATGCCCTCTCTATGGTGCAGACATGGGCAGGGTTTTAGGATAGATCGCTTGTAATATCTCCACTCTTCGCACTGTTGTCCTGGGAGTGGTAGAGGTCAATAGAGCTAGGCAACGTCGTTAGAGATGACGGTATAGAATTGAATATAACATCGGACTATTTCAGTGATTCCGGCTCCGGAATTAAATTCTGAGTCATCCTGCACCTGGTTTGGATGTCAACTATGGCGCCACAAACCAGACCGCTCTGCTATTTACCAACATTAACCCATCCAGAATTTTCCCTTCTCCTAGGGTATAGAACACAGTCAGTCCGGCTATGTACGTAAAGATGGGAGCGGGGAGGAAATGTTTTCATACCTTTGCCAAAGGTATTAACACGTAAGTGAATGCAATGTACTCGAACTCGGCTATCCAATTCCCCAATCCGAACCTCCATATATATATATATATATATATATATATATATATATATATATATTATATATATATATATATGTGACGGGTCTACACCTGGCCCAGGGTCGAATCCTTTTGGTACCGCGCCAACTGTGACGTCGCTCCTCCTGGTCGCTCCTCCTGGTTCCAAACGTGCCGCTCCAACCCCTTGGTTAGATGATCACCAGCCTCGCCTTTCCCAACTCGCTTCCAATACCTGGTTACTGAAGCAACTGTACTGATCTCCGGTCTGTCTACCCACGCTGTGTTTAGATCTTAGACAGACGGGACCAGCAGGGATTGGGACCGATACAAGTTGAGTCCGACGGGGGTGGCAAAACACAAGTAAAAAAAAAAAACTCACGAGACAAAAAATTACTGATAAAAAAGGGTGACAACCTTTTTTATATCTAATGTCCGTTACATAAAGAAAATTGTTCTTATTTCCCGACCCGCTCTGTGGACTATGGCACCAAGCTTCTATCATACAACAAAGATTTCGAATTGCCTACTCTTTAGAATTATGTATGTCGGAGTGTGGTCTAGTTCGACACTGGGGCTAATTTTTGTCAATCATTCGCAGTTGATTCTTCTCTTCGACTTGAGTTGTATTTCTTCACTTCGATCTGGTTTGGTCGAATTCTGATCTCGGGCTTGGCTTGATTTCAACTTCTTCCGTCCAGCAACTCTTTTCTGTCGACTGAGGTGGAACTGATTTGCTTGTTTGGTCTGCAACTTTACTTCTTGTCTGGCCTGCAACTCTTCGGCCTGTCTTTGACTCGGCTGCAACTTCTCTGCGGCTTTCGAGTAATCTTCTTCTTCGTCGACTTAGATGGAACTTCTCTTGTCTTCGACTTGGGCTGGAAGGATTTCTTGTTTTCGACTTGGGCTGGAAGGATTTCTTGTTTTCGACTTGGGCTGGAAGGATTTCTTGTCTTCGACTTGGGTGGAAGGATTTCTTGTCTTCGACTTGGGTGGAAGGATTTCTTGCCGCAACTCAGCCGCAACTCTCTGTCGTCCGAGGTGATCTCTTCTCGCTGCCGTCCGGGGCTGAACTGATTTTGTCGATTGGGGCCCTGCTTTTATTGACGCCGCAGCAAACCAGGGGGGTCTGTCGGCGTCAGGGCTCTCGATAATTTCAAAAGTCGCATTACTTCTGATTTCCCCATTATCGCTATTATTTTTCACCCCTACTTCCTCATAGTGCCTTTGGTGGGGAGGCGCATATCCATCTCCCCCGGTCTCGTATGTCAGGTGACCGCTTTCGACCAATGGTTCCTGATCGAGCATTTCTTTCTCCTCTTTTCCGCAGCCACGTGACCGTTTTCGGCTAATGAGATTCTGGTTGGGCGTTCTCCTGTAATCGGGCGTGGTTTACATCGTTCTTGTTCTAAAAAAACAAAATCTAATTTTGCCTTTTTTCGCACGTACGAAAAATGATAATCTTGGCTTTTTCACCTGGGTTCTGTCAAACAGCCTGCCGCTAATTAGATGTGACTTCAGGAAAGAATATTGGCGCTATCTGTGAGCCGAGACATTCGCCTTCTTCACCTCTTTTGTTTTTTCGGTCAGACCTGATAGTCAAAAATCTTAATTATCTACATTGAAAATGTCTCCACTTTATTATCGTGGGTTTCCAATTCTTAACAGGTCAGAATCTGTATACAGTTCCACCGGTCACCCCCTCAACCCAAAAGACACTTTTCCTCCGATTTCGTTTCTATTGTTCAAAAAAAAATTTCCCTTTCTCCAAATTGATAATGAGTCTTTCTACGCAAAAGTAGGACAGATGCTTTGACCGACATTCTTATCAATCGCCAATACACTGTCATCAAGCCTGGTCCTTTTCTCTCTCTAAATGACTTTTCATTTCAAATAACAATTCCCTATTGTCTTTTAAAATTCGGCCAACATGTTGGCCAAGATATCTTTCTGACACCTGTTTTCGCTTATGACCGGGTCATGCATCATCCACCTCTCTTTCCTTTTTTTTCTTCTCCTTCTTTTCTTTTTTTTTCCTTCTTCTTCCTTTAGGATCGTCTAAGCACAACTTAGTGAATTATTTTCAACTCAATTATTCTTCGTCTAAAAGAAAAATTAACAACCTGTTTAATAAACCGAGTAAAAAAAATTAAATCATATTTCTAATAATGCAAGGTGCCACATATATATATATTAACAAATGGACCGACAATTTATTGATTAAAGATATTTTTATGTTTAACATTCTTTTTATAGATACAAGTATTTAAGTAAATGATCTGTTCATAACAAACAGTATTAAATAACATTTACCGGCCTGAATGTCCGAGAAATTTTCATAGAAAATATTCATTCTTTGACAGGATTCGAACCTGCATCCTATACGGAACCGTCATTTACGCTGACGTGCCTTGACCGCTCGGCCACAAAGGATCGTTCGATTGGCAAGGTTGAATTTACTGCATATAAACTTCAACATTCCATGAATCTCGTACATTGTTTTGAAACATGAGAACTCTTGTGTAGCAATGCAATCATATTTTTAAATAAATAATTATATATATATATATATATTTATATATATATGGGTGTCTGTGTGTGTGTGTGCGTGTGTGTGTGTGTGTGTGTGTGTGTCTTGTTCAAAAATTTGATGTGATCCATGGTCATTTTTTAAATTGACTGCTAAAGTTGTTCTTTTTGTATTTTAAATAAGAAAAATAATTATAAAATTTAAAAAATGTGAGACATTATTTTTTATTAGAAATTATATTTTAGCAAAAAAACTATTTAGGCATATTTATGATCAAATTTCGCTCTCTTCAAAATATCTTCCTTTAGCTTGTATCAAGAGATTTTGCCATTCGTTGCAAAAATTTCTCAAACCATAAGTTCCATTTTTCAATGACTCTAAGAACTCTTTCATTTACTCCACTCCCCTCTCCAGTTCTTCTCATGCTAATATATCTTATGCATATATATATATATATATATATATATATATATATATATAAGTGAACATTAAAGTCAACACTTAGAGACAACAGCCTGTTTCATGCTAGACGCAATCGACAGTCTTTCTCGTGCTAGATGCAATAGTCAACGTGACGATTGTGTCTAGCATGAAACAGACTGTCGCTTCTAAGTGTTGACTTCAATGTTCACTTTTATATTTATACACGCTCTATCTCTGATATTGAGCACTTTATCCCATAAATATAGCACACCTTCAGACTATATTTCTGCATATATATATATATATATATATGTGTGTGTGTGTGTGTGTGTGTGTGTGTGCGTGTGTGTGCGTCTCTGTTAAATATACATTCATGTTCTCATGAGGGATATTATTGGAAAGGATGGATTCGTATTATTATGTATGAAAACGGGGGAAGGGCATGGACATTTGTCCATGTTTTGGTGTGAGAAAGTGTTATTATAAATTGTGTTTGTATGTACGTGCGCATGTGTGTGTATGTCTGTGTTTGTGTGTGTCTGTGTCTGCGCGTGAGCGCCTGAAGTATGTGTGCGTGTGTTTCTTCAAATATTTAATTTCCGGCATTTTGTCGTCGGGGAATCTCAAGACGTTTCATGTTCTTGCTATTTACGGATATTGTTGCAAACGAATGTAACATGAAAGGTTTCGAGGAAAGCGAAAGGTGAAACGAGACAAGAGAATAGATGAGATGATATATATATATATATATATATATATATATATATATATATATATATATATATATTATGTATGTATCAGGATGAGTGTACGTTCTCCTTTGTCTATACTTGTACTACTTTTACACATAGACATAAACAGACACACACACACGCATTCATTTGTATGGGTATTTTTTATAGCCCTGGTTTTAACGCTTTTGCGATCAACTGACAAACTGATTGTCTGATGATGGCAAAAGCGTAAAACAAAGCGTTACAAACAAAGATCCAGACAACTGAATATGTTAACTTTTTCACAGATATTGAGCACTTTCAATAAGTACCTCATATATATATATATATATATATATATATTTAATTTTAGGATATGCTGTCGTGTTTCGAAGCGTATCAACGCACCTCATCAGGCGGTTGTAAATTGTGTATGGATTTTGACATGTTCTTCGATGTAATACTGCTCTACATTGTATTGATCCCTCTTTTAAATTAATTGCTACGAACTTTGGAATTGTACTCTATTCTTTCTCATCTTACTTGTACACACACACACACACATATACACACACACACACACGTATATATATATATATATATATGTTAAGAAAAATGCATAACACCTTACGTTGTTTGCACAACTCGGAGTTTCATGCATTCTGCATTCGTCAGGTACGAATTTTTGGGGTTAACACCGCTTCTTTAATGTTTCTGTTTATCACGAGATACTTTAATTTTGGGTTGGATTATTATTATTGTTAGAATATACCCATCAAATGACATTAGGTAATATCAATTAATGTAACAGCCCTCTCAAAATTATTGTGGAAACTGAAAAAGAGAATAAAAACTCACTTATCACCTGGTAACCAGTAACAAAAGCTTAATCTTTCAGCGGGAAAGGCAATATATGTAACATATATCTTTATGAGAAATTAATAATCCTGAAAATTATAAAGAATCCTCAACTTTTAAACAAAACAAATGTGTTAGTGAGCACCTTCCTACATATATCCAAATTTCTACTCAAACAGTTTGATTCTGATTAATACAGTCTAGTCCGACCCGAGGACCACATATACTAGTATTAATATTATTTATTTTTATCAATATTTTTTAAAATTTTTTCTAACTATACTATGCAACTATTCTTAGTATTAGACAGTAACGGATTAAACTTTTTACAAATCAGTTATTTCCATTATCTTATCATCAACATTTTGACTATTATTGTTTTGTTTATCTTTTTCTCCTACCAATATTTTTATTATTAGTAACGTGTTTATTTACTTATTTAGTTATTTGCATTAATTAGTTTTATTTTATTTTTAGTAGCTCTATTTATTTACAGGTTTATATGTTTCTATTTTATTTAATCAGAGCATATTTTATTATTATTTATATCACTACTCTTATTTAGTTTCTTAATATTGGTATTAATAAAAAATATTAACTTATTGATTTTAATGGAAAAAATAGAGTTGGCTCCCCTTGATTGCCAAATGTTTTTTTATTATTATTATTCATTCCTTTTTATAATAATAGCGTCTCTTCAAATCAGAATTTCTAATTCTTATTTACAAGCAAATTTTCAATCTTGAATCTTAATCTTGGACTGAATTCAAATACAAAATTAACCTAAAATTATTTGTACATTCTAACATTTTCTTATATATATATATATATATATATATATATATATATATATATATATATATATATATATATGTATGTGTTTATTCACCTTTTATTTAGTTTTTCTAAGTTCTAACTTAGCCGAAAAACGTCAATATAATTATCTGAATTAAATTGAAATTAAAGTACCAAGTTCTGTTCCATCTTCAAGCGAAATTTTTTTTGGAGTAACTAATTCCTGAAACTTACGCGTTTTATAAGCATATTCAATATTAAAATTAAAATTACTATGGTAACGGCTAGAGCAATTGTTTAAAGAGAAAGGGGCGTAAGGGTTAATAATTTGTATCAATATCTCAGTTACATTCAAAGACGTCAAGTCAGGGTAAGGTTGGGGTGCCTAAATTTAAAGCGGAAGATGACATCGTCTAGACTGGTTAAGTGTCTATGGAGATTTATTTATTTTTTATTTTATTTTATTTTTTTTTTCATAATTCGCTAACATTTGTTTTTTTGACGAATTTATAAAGGGTTATCTTTTTTTCTTTTTTTTGGTAGGGCATTTAAAGTATTTATTTAGACTATGGAGTTTAAACTTTGTATTTATTATTTTACTGTTTGTTTTTTATGATAATTATGCAATGCGAAAATTTGATGATGTCGGCAAAAAACCGTTAACTCATGTCTATTTTTTAATAAATTTTCATTATTTAGAAACTTGATAATGTGTAGTTTTTCATGTAGACATAAAGGGCATGGGTTATCCCAAGTTTTACAAGTTCTAGTTTTGTTTATAATTTTCCATTTTACTTTTGGTGTTTTATTCATTTCATTCAAATGCCAAAAATATTTAGATGCAGATGTCTGATTTCTTTTATTTATATTGTTGAAGGAGCACTTACGCTGCCCCCATATATATATATATATATAGTCTCATGTTTCAAAACAAGAGCCGAAAACTTCAATATAATTATTTAAATTAAATTGAGTTAAAGTAAGCTCTGTTTCATCTTCAAGCGAAATTTCTTTGGAATAACGTATATCTGAAATTTACGTGTTTTAAAAATTGAAATCAAAATTTTCATGGTAATAGCTAGGGCGAATTGTTTAAATTGGGTAGGCGAGTGTTGGGTGTTAATAATAAGTATCAGTATAGAGTTACTTTCATAGATGTCAAGTCAGGGAAAGGTAGGGGTGTCTAAATTTTAAACGGAAGATGTATTCACCCTAGTCTATTTACATGTCTATGGAGATTTATTTATTTTTTATTTTATTTTTTTATGAAAGGGATTTGTGCATATAAAAAACTGTCGTAACGTTTGTTTTTTGACGACTTCATAAAGGGACCTTATTTTAACTCAATTTAATTTAAATAATTATATTGAAGTTTTCGGCTGTTGTTTTGAAACATGAGACTTCTTATGTCCCGTTTTGGAATTATATTTTTAAATAAATAATTATATTTATGCTCTACATATATATATATATATATATATATATATATATATACTGTACAAAACAGATTAAAAATGCGGATTGACAAAGACGCAGAACAAAGTGCAAAAATTGAAAAACTTGTATTACGTCGATTAAAGACAATTAGGGGAAATATTTGAATTAAATTTATTTAAAATCCGCGGTAACTTTCCCGCGAAAAAGATACCAAACTATATATCGTCCAAGCGAAAATACAGAATTCTGCGCAGGGAAGCGGAAATATAGATATTTAATCTCTTGAAAAAGAAAAAAAAATTACAATATTTTCGAAGTCTGTTGCAATGACCTACGAGCAAAGTATACTAGTTCGAGTCATAAATAATTTTCATTTTTGCTTATCAACTTTCGGTCAGTTAAGTGCCATACGTGATACACGCTTGGACGATCATGTCTCTTTAAACTAATGACTGACGAAGCAGAAGATTTTTTCCCTACATTAGGCTGCCGTTTCTTTCTCTGATAGACTGGTTGACAGTCAAGTCTATAGGACCAAATCTGCACTGATATTTATTGTGTAGAAAGACGATAGGCGTTTTCTACACTAATTATTGAACATAGACTCGTCCATATAGTAAGAAGCCTGCTCATAGTAACAACAGCTGCAAAGTCGTTCGAAAGGCGTAACGTTGAGTCGTACGCATTGCCGCACTTAACTACGGTAATTAAGCGCTTTTTTCTCTAATCTTTTTTCAGTGTTTTCCTTACAATATTGCTAAACCGAACTACGAGCTTATATGAGTATTATAACAATATTCAACCTATAAGTGGTGAGATAAGAAGAGAAGGCCTTCCCAAGGGTAAATGCGCGTAAGTGAATCTTATGAAGCCGACTGGAATTCGAACTCGGCTCTCCGATTTCTAAATCTGAGCCATTATTCATTAAACCATACCGCACATCTCTTGCCAACTTTACTCTTCGAAAAATAAAGTTTAATTGCATTTTATTAACTTATATGGCGCGTTCGGCAGAGTAGGAGCGAAAAGAAAATCGAATTTTTTTTTTCACTGCAAATTATTCCTTATATTGTATCCAAGTATATGAGAAAAATTAGAGCCGTTTACACAATAGTTCAAGCTCAATTGAGGTTTATAGTTTGTAACCATGCAATGAGATAAGATAACATAAATCGTAGATTTGTCTGCAGAATATCATTACATTATTGTTACATAATTTTAATAAAATCATTAAGGTTTTTTTTTCTTTTTTACTCAAAACGATTTTATTTTTGGTCGTATATTAATTTAAAATGTCCGTTTTTACAGGCTTTATATTTGAAATGGAATAAGATCATTCTAAATTTCTGAAATTCGCTATTGCCCTTCAATTTGACTGGAAGAAAGTGATCTAAAAACAGCAATGGAAAAGAATGTTAACGAAAAGTAAATGATATATCTCCTGTTTGTTCAACTTAGGAAACTTAGCATAGCAACCAAAGTATTCTAAAACGCTACCAATAACAAAAGAGAAAATAAAAAGTACCTAACAACGAACCGAATATATATATGTATATTATTTTTATTCATTTGTTATATAACTGAATACAAAACCGTCAAAAGTTACTGTAAAACTTGATATCTCCTGTAATAAATTCTTAATAAATATTATTATTGTTATTGTTTTATTTAAGTGTGATGTAGTCCTACATTTACAATTCTATACGGCTTACCACGAACTGAAATGTTGATTAAAATTGCCGAAAACCTTTAAGCGGGTATTGCCGCCAAATTATCCAATGTTGAATACGCCCCTCCTCCGCCGAACGCATCTTATATATATATATATATATATATATATATATATATATATATATATATATATATAGTATATATATCAGTTGAATCAGACCAGGAAATAGTGGTATTAACAAGTGTTCAATACATGTGAAAACAAAAAATCCACGATCTTAGTTACAACCTTAAGATATGGTCAGTCGATGTTTTATCAAATGACAAACTAACGCTTAAAAAAAAAAAGAGAGAAAAATCTATATCATTATTATTATGCTGATGATGATGTTGTTGTAGAAGAAGAAGAAGAAGAAGAAGAAGAAGAAGAAGAAGAAGAAGAAGAAGAAGAAGTGTATACTTAAGAAAAATGTTCTGATATGTAAACAAGCGCTTAAGACTTAGGACTTCTGGTTTAAAAAGTTTTTGGAATGCAGAAGTCATAATCGCTAATTTTTCCTATTTGCAGAGGTTGCAAATATATTTGTGATTATATTATAGTTTTGATTTTTTTTTAAATTTTCCACCTCATCAACGGATACCTGTTGTTTTTGCTTTTTTAATTCTACACAAGGTTAGCTAGTTTGGTAGAGTACATAAGATTTGCTACTTAAATCTAATAAGCCATGATCGCCAACGACACGGCACATAGAAGAAGAAGAAGAAGAAGAAGAAAAGAAAGAAGAAGAAGAAGAAGAAGAAAAAGAAGAAGAAAAAGGATGGAGGAGGAAAAGAAAAGAATAAGGAGGAGAAGAAAAAAGAAAGAAAAAAGCAACAAAAGAAGCAGAAAAAAGAGGATGGAGGAAAAGGAGAAGAAGAAGAAGGTAGGAGAAGAAGAAGATGTAGAAAAAGAAGAAGAAGAAGATATAGAAAAAGAATAATAATAAGAAGAAGATGTAAAAGAAGAAGAAGAAGGACGAGGAGGAAAAGAAAAGAATAGCAACAAAAACAAGAAAAAAAGCAACAGAGCAGAAAAAGAGGATGGAGGAGGAGGAGGAGGAGGAGAAGAAAGAAGAAGAAGAAGAAGAAGGAGGAGAAGAAGAAGAAGGAGAAGAAGAAAGAGAAGATGTAGAAAAAGAAGAAGAAGATGAAGAAAAGAAGAAGAAGAAGAAGATGTAGAAAAGAAGAAAAGAAAAGAAGAAGAAGAAAAGAATAATAATAAGAAAAGAAGAAGAAGAAGAAAAAAGTATAGCAGAAAAAAAAAAAGAAGAAGAAAAAAGATAGGAGAAAAAAGAATAATAAAAAGAAGAAGAAGAAGAAGAAAAGAAGAAGAAGAAGGACGAGGAGGAAAAGAAAAGAACAGCAACAAAAAGAAGAAAAGCAGCAGAGCAGAAGGAGGAGCGGGAGGAGGCAGGGAAGGAGGAGGAGGAGGGTTGCCGCAAGGTTAGTTAAATATTGCTGGGAGCGTAAAATAAACCAAATGAGTTAATGTTATCTGTTTTACCCTTGCTCTATACGGTCATGCATTGTCCTGGAGGAGAACATTTTTTATTTCATCTCCTCCACTTTGTACGCTGCCATTGCCGTGTCAAAACTAATGTATATTCGTTTACTCCAAGTTTATTTTAACATTTAGTATTCATGATGTTACATTTATCGCTAAAATTCGTTCCCAAAAACTGAAATTAATTATTACTCAAAAATTCGTTCCCAAAAACTGAAATTAATTATTACTCAAAAATTCGTTCCCAAAAACTGAAATTAATTATTACTCAAAAACTCGTTCCCAAAAACTGAAATTAATTATTACTGTTTAAAGATCATATTTCGTACATCAATAGCAGCTCTAAAATTATAACTATGAGTGCAGGTGAAATGGTGTTAAAAGCACTAAGGACCTCATCAGTAAACACTGCATAGAAATAAACACCAGACAAGAGCGTTTAATTAGGAAGCAAGAACATCAGACGTAGGATTGTAAATTCCAATACTTAATTACATTATAGCTATTGAAGTGTCATGCACTCTAATTCAGTTAAAGAGGCAAACACGAGGCATTTCCACAACCGAATTGCCCTGCATGAACTACGAGATGTGTAAACCGTGACGAGTTCAAATTCTCATTGAGAAGCTTTCGTCGTTTTCGCAGATATATCGTTGGAAAAGGCATGAACCGCTTTTCCTGAAAAGGTTAAACCAAATAAAAGGTCAGGGTTAATTTCCAAATATAGACATGAAAACAAATTTCTACCAGGATATCTACACCGACATTGTACTCAAAAAGATAAATAAAATCCCATAATGGCCCCAGGAAAAGGGATGAATACATCTTACTCGTGTTATGAGATTAATAACAGATTTCACTTGACTCTTTGGTAGGACAGTTTATATATGTGACGTAAAAACGCTGATGTGAGATGGGCTCACCAAACATAAGCGAAAGCAAAAAACAAGAAAAATACATGCAAAATAAGAGAAACGGAATCAGTTTAGAAGAATTTAAAACATGTAAACTTTGCCTCGAGGAAAAAGTCGTTGCTTTGTTTCCAGTAGAGAAATTCCTAAACAAAAGTTTAGGGTTTCTTTTCAAGTGCAGGTACGAAAATAAATTCCCACTCGGAGACCTACAACCCCATTATAGCCAAAAAAAAATAAATAAATAAATAAAATCCCATAATGCCATCGGAAAAGGTAATAAATCCGTTTTAAACCAGGATATTAACAAAGAGGACTGGACTCATTATCTTTGCTGTTTTTATATTTAAAGCTAAACTACTGATGTGAGATAAGCTATATATGGTAGAAAAATTCTCCAAATATAATCGAACGCTAAAAATCAAACAAATCGATCAGACACAAAAATACAATTGAAATCCTATATTTGAAGTAAAACACTGATGTAAGATGAGCTTTATCGAGTTCAAAATCTCACCAAACATAATTGAAAACTAAAAAATCAGCACAGCAAAAATTACATGGAAAATAAGAGAAACAGCATCAGCTTCGAACAATGCACAAACATATAACATTTACCTCGAGGAATAAATACCGTTACCCACTTTCAAGAAAATAAATTCCTAAATAAAAGTGCTCATTTTAAGTGTAAGTACAAAAATAAATACTGATAATTACATACCAATTTCTAAGCAAAAATAAAATTATATAATGTACTTGGAAAATGTATTAAACTATCCTTCCCCAGCTATGGATTAAATAGCAGAGTTGACTGGGATTTTAGTATGACTAGATTAATCGATGGGAAACTCTGATGTGAGATAATCTTCTCCAAGATAAATAGCTATAGATAAAGTCACTGTTTCCGAACAAATGGTTCTCCGATGTCTCTACTTTGTTACGGGAATGTGGCCGAATAAATTAAATTGTTTTTCATGCGGACTGAGTTCAATCTCGAGATACTGTAAAACACCTCATACTCCATCTCAAAGAAAGAGGCGAGTATGTTAGTGTTATGGTCCGGTTCCTTGTACCACGGTGATAGTAGAACCAATAAAGAAGAACTCGAAAACAGGTATGGAATAACACAGATCTATTACAAACAGGAATATATACAGAGAAGTAGAAGTGTTAGTATGAACAATCAGGTTTAGTAGAGAGAACAATGTAGTCTCGACCAGTATCACTATTCCAATGTTTTGCAGTAATTGTCTGAACACGACTATGTATGGGACTGCTTCTGACTCGACTCTTGACTCGACTTGAACTACTGATTCGACTTGAACTACTGACTCAACTTGAACTACTGACTGACGATATTCATTCCCACCCACTGGGGCAGCATGTGACACAAGGTCGGTTATTTATTGTGGGTTCTCCGAGCCCTTGGGCACGGCCCTAAAAATATGCCCATTGAACCCGTATAAACAGGTTCAGGGTCGGTTTACCTCCCCGAAAGAGAATCCGCCCTTCGGCGTAGCCTCCTTCGGGTTCCTCCCCGCCCGAAGGCAGAGAGTTCAACCGAACAGCCGGTTCAAAAGTGAAGTACTGACTGGCGATATTCAGTCAACCCCCCCCCCACGAGGGCGTCATGTGGCACAAGGCCTTTTTAACGTGGGCTCTCCAAGCCCGTGGGCTCGGCCAAAAATATGCCCATTGAATCCGTATAAACGGGTTCAGGGCTGGTTTACCTCCCCGAAAGAGAATCCGCCCTTCGGCGTAGCGTCGTTAGGGTTCCTCTCCGCCCGAAGGCAGAGAGTTCAACCGAACAGTCGGTTTAGAAGTGAACGACTGACTGACGATATTCAGTCCCCCCCCCACACACACAAGGGCGTCATGTTATATGTATATGTATATAGTATATGTTTGGCGCGTGGAATTTGAACAGTGTACAAGCGTGGACTAAATAAAGGGTTCAGTTTGAAATTCCAAAGTCCTTCACCTGTAGAAGGACGGAACGTAAACCGGCCGAAATGTGAGATATGAAAATAAAGAGTTGAACTAGAGTCCAATAGTCCAAACAATGTAAATAGTACACACAGACACACACACACATACACACACACACACACACACACACACATATATATATAAGTATAGAATTGATGTATACGGAATAAATTCCAATAAACAACAAATATTATTTTTAAAAGAGTGTTCAATACAGAGTAGAGGAAATATAATTATTTATTCGAAAATTATAACATAAATATGTTATAAAATCACTACAAAAATAGCCATTTTGTTTCAACACTTCTGGTGTCTTATCAAGTGATGGTGTTGAATGTAGAATAAAGACTGTAATGATTTTATAACATGTTTATGTTATAATTTTCGAATAAATAATTATAGATAGATAGATAGATAGATAGATAGATAGATAGATGTGTGTGTGTGTTCATGTTTAAATTCACGTGGCTACCCAAATAATCTGCATAGCGCTCTCATATTGTTGAAATATTGTGAAAGAAATACCATCATTTCCATGATAGATTCGTTGTCGGAAACATGTGATTGAATTGGCAATTTGCGAAAGCACTCTCACATAATGATTTTTTACCTGTTCAGGCGTTAGCATCCAGATCGTTCTCAATATATATGTAATGTGTGTGTAAAAGGACAAAATCGATATTTGTGCATATGTAAGTGTTTCTGTACGAAGTGGTGATTGATTTTATCAATAGTGAATCTTTTCCAGAATTCGAATATCATCTTTGAATCCTTAGCCATCGTCCTATACAATATAACTCCCCCATATATATATATATATATATATATATATATATATATATATATATATATATGTATGTATATATATATATTTGTGTGTGTGTGTGTGTCTATGAATAAATGTTTATAAAAAGTGTCGAACGTGTTTTTACCATCTATAAGAAGCTAAAAATAATGAGAATATATATTGGAGGTATGCTATGTTTTATGGGTTATAAATTTCTCGTGATCAGGGATAGCGCCTTTGTAAAGGTAAAAGCCAACATTGAGGCTTAAGCATGAAACAGATGACCCTTAGTGTTGAGCTCACTGCTCACTTTTATTAATTATAGGCGCCTCATCTCTGATACTGTACAATTTAACCCATAAATATAGCATTTCAAAGCTATATATATATATATATATATATATATATATATATATATATATATATATATATATACATACATATATATACATATATATATACATATATATACATATACATATACATATATATATATATACACATACATATACACATATATACATATATATACATACATATATATACATATATACACATATATATATACATATATATGCACATATATACACACACACACACATATATATATATATATATGTATGTATATATATTTATATATGTTACATGACATAGAAATTAAAAATTACCTTTTGAGTATAGTCTATTTCAACTAACGCCAAATGCCTCAGCCTTATTCACTCAGACGGTCGACTGTATTGTTGGAATTAGAGATTTAATATTTGACAAAGAACACAGTTGAAAAATTGCTAAATTTTCTTAAATATTAAACTTTAAATATCTAGCTCCGACATTGAATAGTCTTAGTTGAATAAAGTTGACGCATTTGGCGTGAGTTGAAAAAGACTAAACTCATGAGGTAATTTTGTATTTGTGTTATGTAATTTATATGCTCTGTTATAATAAATACATTGAGCTCTTTTTTGGGCATCCACTTGGATTATATAACAACGGATTTATTAACTGTAACATATATATATATATATATATATATATATATATATATATATATATATATATATATATATATAGACACATTATGTGTGAGTGTGTGCATGATTTCATTGGCAGTTGACCTTCTCAAAACCTAAATTGCTACTTATGTATTCACGGCAGTTCCGAACAACACCGGATCACTACAAGAACACACTCTTCCTAATGTTGTAATCTGTATTCTTGCTTGTTTTGTGTTTGCCTACATGCAAGCGTGCAAGCAACCAACTACCGTCATTCAAATTCCCCTTTCAGTCTTTTAGCGCAACTGAGACCAGTTTCAAACGTTGCTAGGTCATGACGGGAGCGCTGTGTGCATTCTTCAACTCCTGCCCCACAATGGTCGACAATGTAAATGCATCTTTTCTTCTCTGTCGAACGGGCTGCTTGTCCACTGCTCATCGAAAAGCATTATGAACAGCATCAGTGCAGTGTCCGTTGTAGATACATCCCATCCATCGTTTCATGCATAATGAAATGTTGCATAAATGCCTGTTGCTCCCTTCCCACATTTGACTGGCGCCATCTTAGGAAGTTGTTGCGTGTGCATCAGATGATGCACGCATGCGCTGTTTACACAGTCAATACACTCATGGCATTTCAGCTCTTTTCACATTATTAAATGTGTTCGGTGATAATTTATGATTTTCCTCGGAACATATAAATATATTTACACAAAGAAAGACACTATATACATATATATTTATATATACATACATACATACATATATATATATATATATATATATATATATATATATATATATATATATATATATATGTATGTATGTATATATATTACAATTCAAAAGTTTGAAAACACTTTCAGAATTAGCATGGGATGGACTTGACAGAAAAGTGGGGAAAATGAAAAAAGATCTCTTAGAGTCACTGAAAAAAGAATGAAATTTATTAGGAAACTTACTGAGAAACATTTGCAACGAATGCCAAAATTCGTGCTGTAAGAATCAAGTCTAAAGGAGGATATTTTGACGAGAGCATGATTTAATCATAAAATGCATTTTTCTAATGAATATTACACTTTCGCCATATTATGCTCTATAAATTTCGGAAAAGAGTAAGCGTCAGAATTTTTTAAGGCCTCAATCAACAATATGGTCGTTGAGCATCTGAATAAGAACAAGCTCTTGTGCGACGAACAGTACGGGTTCGATCAACGTGATCCACTGCTGATGTATTAAATACCATTACATACAGAATTAGCATGTTCCTTGACGATATACATAACGCAAGAACCATACCATTAGAAGGCCTTCGATAAGGTGTGGAACAAAGGTTTGATAGACAATCTCAAGAGCTACGGAATCACTAGAAGTGTTTTCTGTATTATAAAATCCTTTCTAATAGGCAGATCACTGAAGTTAGTTATTAAAGCCCAGTCCTCCGAGGCCCTGCTGATAAACGCCGGCATCCTCCAGGGGTCACTTCTCGGACCAATTCTTTTTTGGTTTATGTAAATGATCGACCTAACAATATACTCCGAGTTTTTGTAAACATTTATCAAATTCTCCAAGCTCCTTTCTCATTACGTGTCCTAGAAAATTCTTCTGCTTCTTCCTGATGTTAAGTATAAGCCTCCTTCTTGTTTCCATCTTCTCTAAGATTTAATCATTGCTCACACACTCGGTCCATGATGTCCTTAACATCCTTCTACAGAAGGATGCTAAGGATATAAGGATATAAGTTGGCTCCCTGTGTTACGCCAGGACATTTTTCTAGCCGGAGACGATCCTTCAAATCTACAAATCAACCATTCGCCCTTGCATGGAGTATTGCTGTCATATATAGTCTGGAGCCCCTTATGTTTGTCTCAATGCTCTTGATAAGATCCAGAGACGGATATGTAACGTAATTGGCCCTGATCTGGCATCTCGTCTGCAGTCGCTCTCTCACACACGTGCCGTAGCCTCCCTTTGTCTTTTTTACAAATACTTTCATGGTGACTGCTCCGAGGATTTTCTTTCGCTGGTTCCGAAACTTCTTGAATTTAAGCGTTCTAGTAGGCTGACATCTCGCTTTCACCTTTTCTCTGTCGAAACTATGTAGCCGTCTCTTCTACTCCAATAGCTTCATGTCTCGCACCTCTCGCTTATGGAACTCCCTCTCCTCTTTCTGTTTCTCTAATAGCTATAATCTCCAACTATTCAAATGTAATGTCAATCGACGTCTCCAGATGCCCTGATCTATCCCCTATCCCTCTCTTCATCCTTATCACTTCTATCACTTCTATTTGCTCTAGCTCCAACTCTCTGTATCATCTTGCATGCTAGTGGCTTCCCGCCTTGCTTGGGGTGAAACGCTTAAAAAAGAAAAAAAAAACATGCCTACATTGCCTCGAGTCTCTTCTTCATCTTTAAGGAGACCGTCCAACTTTCGCTGCCGTAAAGGAGGACAGATGTCATTTAGCAGCTCAGTATTCTTTTCATTGTTACCAAATAATTCCTCCTGTCTCGAAAGACTCTGCCCAGCTTTTGGAATGCTTTTTTTGCCATCCCAATAAGTCTTCTGCTCGCAGCGTCGCCCTTAGCTTCATCCGTCAAAAGACTCCCCACATATTTAAACATCATCACCTGATTGCTACAGAATTATTACCTGAACAAATTGGTATCAGTATAAATCTCTCTTTGTCAATATTTGATGACCATTTCCAACTTATTTCAAATACAATTTTCCAGATTGTAATTTGATGCATACTTATATGGACAAAAGTCAATTTAAAATAAAGCCAACGTTTTTTCAACACTAGGTCAGATATGAGTGTAATATATATACTCTGACCATTTGTAAACTTTTTTTGATACGACGATAAAAGGACGCACCTCTAAAAACGACCAGAAATTGAAATCTGACCTCTGTTTTGATCAAACAATAACTTCCCAGTGTGGAAAAAACTGGCTAGTTACATTCAATGAATCTATAACTAAACTGGTTGCATTCCATCACCACCGATCAAGCCCTGAACTACCGCCAATGGATGTCCCCTCGAGGAAGCCCCGTAACTGGAAAGGATATTGGGACTCAAATTTACATCCGACATCAAGTTGAATACATATATACGATCCATCGAAAAAGTTGCAGGTAAAATCATCGGGTCCCTCTACCGCTTCAGGAAATAGCTGAATCATCATGATATCCTCTACTTGGTGGTGGGGGGGGGCAGATCATCCTGAAAATGGAGTAATTTTGCCATATTTGTGCAGGAGAAGCCTAGATTTCACTTTCCAATCTTGATAGAGCTCAAAAACACACTTTAACCTCTTACTCATAGGTGGCATGTGGTGAGTCTTTCACTGCTCTACCGCTATTGCCATCAAAAGTGCTGGGACAAATTCCCTCTCCTGGTTCCATCAGGTCAGATCTTCACGGCTAAGAACCGACATGCCATTTACAGAGTAGAAAGCCACCCAAAAGATTAATTTGGATCGTATCAGAACTCTGCACCCGGACAAAAAGTAGATTGGCAGATTTCGTCCAGGTGATTTAACCTAAATGATCAACCAACCTCCAGGCGCTCTTGTGTCGTCGATGAAGACGCTCTGCTCGCCATCATGGAGAATAAGCCAAAGATGATGGAAGAGATTGTTAAGAGTCTGAAAATCGATATCTCAGACGCCTTTCGCCAT
>CAHIKZ030000239.1:465000-470000 GCA_903632075.3 Acanthosepion pharaonis | reverse complement strand
CGGTGCTGTAGGATTGGATGTGCAAATGGCTTGACTTACGGCTATATCAAGTTGAAACATTGGAATTTTTACGATCACCGAAGTTAAGCAACGTTGAGCCTGGTCAGTACCTAGATGGGTGACCGATTGGGAATACCATGTGCTATGGGATTGGATGTGCAAGTGGCATGACTTACGGCCATATGACTTTGAAACATTGGTTTTCGTACGATCACCAAAGTTAAGAAACGTCTAGCCAGGTCAGTACTTAGAATAGTGACCAATTGGGAATACCAGTTGCTGTAAGCGTGTATGTGCAAGTGGCATGTCATACAGCCATATCACGATGAAACATTGGTTTTCGTATGATCACCTATGTTAAGCAACGTCGAGCCTGGTCAGTATCTAGATGGGTGACCGAATGGGAATACAGCTTTGATGCACGGGCGGTTTAATTGACAATGTTACGTTTTTTTTTTTTTTTTTTTTTGAGAGCTGAATTCCAAATCCAGTTAAAATTCTTATACTCATTTACACGCCAATACACTTGAGAAATATATGAATCCTAATCTTCTCATCCCCCATCTATAGGTTAATTATTAAGACTTCTATCATTAAAATCATTATTATTTCAAAGAAAATAAGGTTTACAATCTAAAAATATTTCCTGGCTTTAAATATTCGGTAACTATTTGATGAGGCGTAGTAAACAAATCAATCAACTTAGCTTTTTAACGTACACCGGAATAATTATTATTTAATAAATTTACCTTAGATTCTGATGAAAAACTATATATACGGTGTAACCACCGAAGCTCGAACTCTCTAATCAGTGTTAATGGTCAAAAAAGTTACCTCCCTTTGATTATCTTTTCGTCTCGTTAACAGGAGGCTAGCGTCTTATAAAATGATTGCATGAACAAATACCCTACTGGCACCAGTATAAACCTCACTTTCTCAATATTTGATGACCATTTGGTTCGTGTTTTCTTGATTTCAAATGCAGATTTGTAAATTCTCCAACATATTTCAGTGATTCTTTCCATAATGTAATTTGTTGTTCAAATATATGGACAAAAGTTAATTTAAAACTAAAGTCAACGTTTTTTCAACCCTAGGTCAGATATGGCTGCAAGGTATATACCCCCGCCCATCTGTAAACTTTTATAATACGACGAGGAAAGGGTGGACCTCTAAAAGTCTTAACGATCAGAGACTGGCATCATACCTCTCTTCTGATCCAATCCTAACTTCCCAGTCTGGAACAAACCGGCTGGTTACTTTCAATGCCTCTAAAATTAAACAGGTTTCATCCCATCACCGACGATCTGATCCCGAACTACCGCCAGATACGATGAACGGATGTCCCCATCGACAGGATATTGGGCATCGAATTCACACCTGACCTCAATTGGAATTCCTACGGTCCATCAAAAAAGACGCAGGTAAAATTATCGGTACGCTCTAACGATCTAGTAAGTATCCGAAACTTCATGCTATCCTCTAGCTTTGTGAGAACGAGATCAGGCAAAATATCGAATATTGTTGCCATATTTGAACAGGGTTAGCCAAGAACTAACTTTCTATACTTGAAAGAGTTCTTAAAAGCGTCTCCGTAAACCTGTGGGAAAAGAATTGTTTTCCAACACTACTAAATTATTACCTGAACAAATACACAGCCGGTACCAGTATAAACCTCTTTTATCAATATTTGATGACCATTCCCAATATATTTCAAAGATACTTTCCATAATATAATTTGTTGTTTACATATATGGACAAAAGTCAGTTTAAATCTAAAGCCAATATTTTTTCAGCCCTAGGTTAGATATGGCTGTATCGTATATAAGTCCGACCATTTGTAAATGTTTATGAGAGGACGGTAAAAGGGTGAACCTCTAAAAGTCTTAATGATCAGAGATTGGCATCTGACCTCCCTTTTCATCTAACAATAACTTCCCAGTGTGGAACAAACTGTTTGGTTATGTTCAATGCCTCTAAAACTAAAGTGGTTTCATTCCATCACCGCCGATCAGATCACGAACTACCATCAGTCACGATGAACAGATGTCCCCTGGAGGAGGTACCATGCCTCAAAAGGATATTGGGACGCAAATTCACATACGACATCAACAGGAATTCCCATATACGATCCATCGAAAAAGATGCAGGTAAAGTGATCGGGTCCCTCTACTGCTCTAGAAAGTAGCTGAGTCATCGTGCTATCCTCTACGTTTGTGTGGGTCAAAAATGGAGTAATGTCGCCATAATTGGGCAGGAACAGCCCTGACCTCACTTTCCAATCTAGATAGAGTTCAAAAGCGCCCCGTTTCCTTGTTTGGGATGAATTGTTTTCTACACTCCTGAATTATTACCTTAACAAATACCGTACTGTCACCATTATAAACCTCGCTTTATCTTTGATGGATCGTTGAAAATGTCCAACATATTTCAGTGAGACTTTAAAAAATGTAATTTCTTTTTAGATATAAGGAGAATAGTCAGTTTAAATTGAGGCCAACGTTTTTCTAACCCGAGGTCAGATATGGCTTTAATGAATTCCAGATTTTGTCTGAACTGACACTTGTAAATACCAACAGGAGACAAGGAAATCATGTATTTTCTGTAGAATGAGAAAAAGATTTTTTTTTCATCATCTTTAGGAACTGATTCCATATATGAGTTTCTACACTCGTCCAACATGTTGACCCTTGCAATTCCATGATTAGAAAAAGTCTACCTCAACAGTTTCCAAGGCTGTACAGTAATTTATCAGGCTTCTCTCAGAAATGTTCATCGTGCCCTAATTTCTAGGCTATTCCTTTTAACAATCAAAGAAGAAAACAGTAGCTGGAATAAATCGGTTGAATCCAGAGTTGATTAAGTGAAGTAAATTTTACCCAAGTACCTTCTCGGTGAGTCTGCCATAAAAAAAAAGGTTCTGAAAAATTCTTGGTTTGACCAAGAAACACTTAAAATTATCCACTTTTTGGCCCTTTGGTTAGTATTTGGAAAATGAAATTTAGCGAGATATTTTCAGCACCCAAACCTTTGCAAGACTGTACCCATTCACAGAGACTTTTCACGGCTCCATGGCCATTGGAAATTATCCAATATTCCTGAAGTCTCTTATGCATCTCATAATTTACTCATTCGATTTTGCTAGCAATAACCAGAAAGAATAGAAGAACGACGCACAGACAAAGGATCAAAAAAGAAAAATTAGTTTATTATTATTATTATTATTATCAGCATTATTATTATTATTATTATTATTATTATTATTTGAAAATGCATTCACTATTAACATTTGAGAACAGTGTAGAAAGATTATACATTCGTTTCTCAAGTTGAGGAAATTTTTCCTAATTCATTTCATATGGCTTTTATTTACTTATGGCATTTTATTTCGGTGTTTATTTTTTTGTTGTTGTTGTTGTCTCTTTTTTGTCTTATTCTCGATACACATTCTTTCATATCTGATAATAACCAAAAAGCAAGCTCTGAAAGCAATGAACAAACTGCGGCTCTAAGACAAAAATGGCGAATATATTTGCAAAAAATAAGGGAGGTAAATCTTTCATTATTTTTTATCCGTTTTATTTTTTTCTGCATTCATTCATTTATTTTTAATGTTTTGCTTCAACCGGTTTTCCCTCCTTTCTAACATCCACGATATTTTCGATTTTCATTCGTTTTTCATTCGTTTTTCATTCATTTCTATAATATTTTCGATTTTCATTCGTTTTCTTATATATCTGAAGCTTTCGTTTAGATTTTCTATATTATTATTTTTTCTTTTCTCTAGGCGAGGCCGTTGTCTCAATAATCATTGATTTCTCGCTCCTTATTTGTGACTCTGTATTATTTGGCTTGAATAAGAGACGATAAACAGAAAGAGAGAAAATGATGAAGGATAGAGACTGGATGTAGGAAAAAGAGAAAGGGATAGACAGATGGAAAATTAAAACACATAAAATAGATAGGGGAGGAGCAAAAGAAGACATAACGATCTTGCCGATAACGACGTCACATATTTTCAATACATCACTCCCAAACTGCTTTGCTCGCTTGAAAACTGTGGACGTAGGCATGTGTCGTAATGGACAATGGATCATAATGTGAAATCAGAGAACTGAGTTCGAATTCTAATCGGGTTGGTTAGAATTACCTACGCGGTAATACCATTCAGTTATGAATCAAAATCTATTACATCTGTCCTCCAGCTATGGGGTAAATAATATGACTCGAAAAAAAAGAGTTATTCTTGCATTCGAAAATTAGATGTCGGCTGCATAAAATTCACAATGGTTTGATAAGCAGTAAAAAAAAAATGAATGAATAAAAACAACAGTTGAAAAGCCCGTTTTAGTCATTTTCTGTCTAAATTTCTTTCATGTTTAGATGCTGGCCTCCGCATCCTCCATAATGAATTACATATTTGCTTTCCCGCTTTATTGTAAACGTTTACAATAAACTTACTTTTTATTTTGTTCCTTTCCTTTCTTTTCTTTCCTTCACTCTTTTATACTCTTCCTTTCCATTGCACTAAATATCCTGTCTTTCCATCATCATGCGCCTGTTATATTTGAAAGATAATTATGTATCGTACTTTGTGGTTTTTTGAAATAAAGTGTTGAAGTGCTCATATTAATAGTATCTGGGGTTGAAACCAAGATCGCGTATTTTAATTGACATCCAGATTTATAAAGTTAAAAGTCCACTCTCTCTCTCTCTGTCCGTCTCTCTGTCTCTGTCTCTATCTCTCTGTCTCTCTGTCTGTCTGTCTCTCTCTCTCTCTCTATATATATATATATATATATATATATATATATTGTGGGTAAATAGCAGGAGAGATTCTATAGCCTTGGATGGCAACTGGTCTAGGAGGAGGACAACTCTGAATTCAAAACCTGCGGAGGGTTGTTTGGGGACCTTGGGGTGCTTATTGCACCAGGTCTGTATCCGGCTCTTCAAAAAGTGTAGTTTTTTCTGCAAAGAGTCTTCTACAAGTACAATCA
>CAHIKZ030000239.1:450000-460000 GCA_903632075.3 Acanthosepion pharaonis | reverse complement strand
TTTTTCTAAATAAATCCACATTACAACCAAAAAACGTTTGCGGCACCTCTCTTCTCTTTTTTTAATATACATACTTTTCTCTCGTGGAACCACTACAACATATTTCTTTTATATATATATATATATATATATATATATATACACACATATATATATATATATATATATATATATATATATATATATATATCCTCCTGCGTCCCCCGTTTAGGCCCTTAGTCCACACTGTAGAGTATTAGGGCGCTCAATTCGAGATGCTGCTCTTGTTGTAATGACAAGTAAGATTTTATGGGATAAAATTTATAGACCCTTGCCCAACCGGTTTCATTAACCGTTTTATTTATTTATTTATTACTGTGCGCTGTGTTCCCAAGCAGCATCCAACAAAGTATTGAATGGGATCGACAAATGAAACATCGCCGATCAAACTTGCATCGGTCTCTCTTCCTCTCTCTCTCTGTATATATATATATATATATATATATATATATATATATATATATATATATATATATATATATGAGTAATCGCCACTAAATTAGGGATCTCACCACCAGAAAAATATCCCTCAGCCAAAATATAGAGGAATACGGAGGACGAAATCTGGAAAATTTTAGTGTCTTCCCATTCTACCAGTGCGACTACAGAACAAAGGCGGATTAATAAAGAAATATTCTTCATCGGTAAGTTCAAGCCAATTATTTAATTCATTACATAAATAGGTTCTACCAAAATTTCTTTACCATAAGCGACATATATACCTAACTTCGCCTCTTGATTTTTTTCATTTGTTGAAAATATAAGCGTCATCACACGGAGTGCCGCCTAA
Source organism: Acanthosepion pharaonis (assembly GCA_903632075.3). Classification (NCBI taxonomy): domain Eukaryota; kingdom Metazoa; phylum Mollusca; class Cephalopoda; order Sepiida; family Sepiidae; genus Acanthosepion; species Acanthosepion pharaonis. The sequence continues at coordinate 459,171 of CAHIKZ030000239.1, read as the reverse complement.
AAAATAAAAATAAAGAAAACATGAAACCAAAGACAAATCCATCAATCAATGTTCATACCATTAATGGACAGTGACTGCTGAACTACCTACTCATCAACACAAAAGCTTTCGGCAGCAAAAAAACACCTTTAAGCAAACTTTTCAAATTGTCCCAAAAATAGACACTTTTTGAAAAGCTAAGCGAAATCTGTTGAAGTAAACAAAGTAAAACAACACATTTTTTTTTTCTATGGAACAAAACACTGAAAATCCAATTGTAAATAATAAAGCTTTTATTTTATTATTTCTCTGTAAAATACTTTATTCTGTCTGCTGTGGTAGATTGTTTTAGTGCCACAATATCATGCCTCTTACGGATGCCTAAGTACCAGTTATCTCCCTTGAACTCAACTCTTCAAGTCTTTGTTTACCTTTGGTGTAGCCAGGTATTGAACTCACAACTCTTTGGATCAATCACTGGATTCACCCAAGGCTTTTATCAACTGGGGCATGTATCCGGTGAAAGAAATAAAGGTTTCAGTTCGAAATTTCAATCACCTGAAGAAGGCCGGATTGTAAGCTGACCGAAACGTCGTGAATATAGCAAGGAAGGTGAGCACAACAGTCCGGGCGAGGTAAATAGTGTAAATAATTACAAAACCTCATCTCAGAAATATAAACAGTACGTTGATCGTTGTAGAGAAAAATGGTAAATGTTGGTGGGCAGGTAATTTCGGAAAAGTCTCTTAGATTATCGCAGATGATAATCTGTTTGAGTCGCAGATGATAATCTGTTTGAGTCGCAGTTGATTATCTGTTTGAGATAAGATGTCACATATGTGGTACAGTCGTCATCGTCAAGTTAAGACGCAAGGTGATTAATTTTGCTGATTTGTGTTTTGGTCTACAGTGAAATATAGTTTTCAAATGAAATCTTAGTCGACTAATTGGCAATATATTTCTCAATAACAAAGTTGACCCAGCAATGTATCTCCGCTGATGAAGACTTCCAGGAAGGTGCGAACAATTATCACTGATTCTTTCAACAAATTCATTCAGAATTTTCATCTAATATAAACAGTTTAATACGATGCCAAGAAAGTATTAATAATATAAACTTATTCAGGATTGTTTTAATTAATTCATATATATATATATATATATATATATATATATATATATATATATAGATATATATATATATATATATATATATATATATATATATATATATATATATATATATATATATACATATATATATACATATATATATATATATATATATATATATATAATATATATACATATATATGCATATATATATATGTATATATATATATATATATATATATATATATATATATATATAAAAATATATATATATATAATTGCAATGTACACATTTATATTTGCATACATTCTTTCGCTGATTCTGGATTGTTTAATTAATTATATATATATATATATATATATATATATATATATATATATATATATATATATATATACATATATATCAATATATATATAATATATATACGTATATATTAATATATATATATTAATGTATGTATATATATATATATATATATCTTAATATATATATATATACATATTAATATGTACACACATATATATATATATATATATATATATAAATATATATATATATATAAATGCAATGTACACTTTTATATTTGCATACGTTCTGTCGCTGATAGTGAGCACTTAAATCCATTAATATAAGATAAAATTATATATATATATATATATATATATATATATATATATATATATATATATATCCTTTACATTGAGGGAAAAATAAGTATTATTACCTTTTCAAAGCAAGATATATTACTTAACAAATATTCAGAACTCATTACTAAATGCCAAGACTAAGTCGAATAATTTTTCCGCTACCTAAAACCACATCTTCTCCGAAATGACTAAAATTTCATAACATTAGTCCTAACAGCATAACAATAAGGTAAAAAAGAAAGAATATGACAAGACTCGTTCAAATGATCTGAAATCTTAAAAGAATATGTAGAAATAGCACAAAATTCTATGTTTAATGTTTTATGCAATTTTCTTTTTCCATTTACTGGAAAAGAAAAGGCGTTTTGGTTGTTGGAATACGCTCGAACACAGCCACAGAAGCATGTACGGGGTGAAATTTTGAGATAATTCTCTAAGCATGCACTGCAGCTTGGAATTGGCACGGAAAGCTCAAATAGACAGACGATAGACGCCCTGCACACTGTTTAAATTAATAACGTTTGAAGTTATTAACATTCCGAATTAAGAATAAATATATTAATTCTTTAGAAATATATAAAATAAAATAATATTGCCGACACATGGAAGGTATATTCTCTTCTCTTTAATAACCTCTCACTATATTTGTTGATCTATTCACATCTTAGATTAACCCTTGATTTGATAAGATAAGATAAGATAATATAATAGCCATTGAGGAGTAATATTAGGTTGGTGCAAAAATAATGACGTAATAATGTCGTTTTTGACGTTAAAAAATACGTCAAAAAACGACATTATTACGTCATCATTTTTACACCAACCTAATAGATAGCGGCTCGGATTGAGGAATCGGAAAGCCGAGTTCGATTTCCTGACGTATCCATTACGTTCATTTACTTACGTGCTGTTATCCCCAGGGAAAGGTATGAATCCTCTTTTCCTCCTCCCCGCTATGGGCAAATAGCAGAACAGCGTTGGATAAAAACAGGTCTGCCGCAGAAAGAAGTGGCAACGTCTTACGGAAAAAAAAAAATCTGCCTCGTCAGTCATGTATCGAAAGATACATGATCGCCTAAGCGTGTATCACGCATGGCACATAACTGACAGACTGACCCTTGGGAAAGGTATGAATCGTCGTTTCCCCCCACCAGCTATGGGTAAATAGCAGGACAGACCGGGTTCTATAACTAGGGATTGCAACTTGTCTACAGCAAAAAGAAATATGCTTCGTCAGTAATGTATCAAGCATGGCACATAAATGACCGATGAATAAAAAATAATCTCGTTTTCGATCGTTGAGAAAATAATTTTGCAAAATAGGTCGAACTGAAAACTTTTAAGCACTTACTCACATCTGTAGTTTTTGTTTGCTTCATCACGAATAATTAGATGGTAATTTAGAAAAATAACTATGACCAATCCAAAAACTATATAAAGTTGATATTTCTTTAAAGCATTAACTTTGCCGAGACGCAGCTAATGTGACAGTCATTTCAATTGGCTTCTTTGTTTCAAACAGCTAAATTCATTTTAGTTGCGTCATCTCGAAACATGTACTTTATTGGTACGAAGACTTAAACACATTATACATTTTTTTCACTGCGACATATGTGACAAAACAAGCAAATAATGCAATTAAATAAAAACTCTTTTCAAAAATACAAAAGTAATACTCATTTTCTCTATATTTTAATTTCAAGTTGAATCTTAAATTTATCTTTGAAAAAATATGATGATCTTTGCTATAACGGAATTATTTCATTTATCAATATTATTTGTGACTGACAATTTCAAGCAGTCGGTCTCATGATGAGCCTCTATGCTTTGACCGACTCTTCGGCCTCAGTTTCACTTCAGACGTCAAAAGCAACTTAATGCACAAAACCAATTAATACAGATAATGGTAAAAACTATCGGCACATTCAACTAACTCCTGCTGGCATGGTTTATTTTTTAACAAGTCATAAAATCATAATCAAAATCCAGTGTCTACTGACTCCTGTTGGACGAAAACAATCCCTGATTAACCATGTCCTCAGTATGGTAGCCGTTCTCATTACGTTTGTCAGGGTTAGGGTTGGCGACTTTATTTAACCCATAGTTGGAGGGGATAACCGTTGACTATAGCAAATTCATCCGTTCTTTAATACCTCTTTTTTCTTATTTTTAACTGCTGGGGTCCCATTTACTCTCATTAGAAGACCAATGCTCAAAAGCGTTTTTGTTCTTGTTGGAGACGATATATCAAGAAGAGGAAGAAGAAGGGGGAGGAGGAAGAGGGAAGGTGGGAGAAGGCAGGATGAAGAGGGGAGGAGGAACAGGAGTAAACGGAGAAGAGGAAGAAGGGAGGTAGGAGAATAGAGGAGGAAGGGTGGAGGAGGAGAGGGTAGAGTGGAAGAGGAGGAGGAGAAACCTTGATTCGGAAGAAGCGGCAGTATCGAATGACCACCACGTTCACCTGTCCTAACGCTAATGGAGTTCTTTTTTTGTGGAGGTGGGGGTAGTGAAGAACAAGTTTTATGAGAGAAATCGCCTACACAGTAGACGAATTAAGAGTACATCTCAAAAGTATTGATTAAAATTGATGCAGATCTGGATTTGTATTGTGTTGTGTGTCATTGTATTCTGGAGAAGTTCGAGGAATTTTGCAGTGTTGAAGGCAGACATTAAGATATTAAACCGTGTTAAAAAAAATGTAAGAGCCAAACAAATGTACATAAACAGTTTTGAGAAAAAAATTGTTTGTCAAAAATGAATATAAATATAATAAAATGTTCAAAAGAAATGTGAAGCACATATCTACTATGTGTAAACCTACTTTTAGGCCATATTGTATATAAGAAATTGCGACTGTGATTCCTTCCTTTTTTTACAGAAGAGCGTACACTTCTGGTGGACCGGAAGTCATCCGGGATTGGACAACATATTGCAAAGAAGAGTCATATGGTGTGCACTTTGGAAGATGGAAAAAGTTGTAGCTGACGGAAGGTTCAAAAATCGATACCCGATCATTATCGGCTCGGTCGCCGTGGAGACGGTTATGATGTTGAAAGACCTGAAACCCCTAATGAACCTCGGCTAGAAACATCACTCATAATGTGTACTAAAGCATCCAACAGATGTATTTTACGAAAGAGCTCTATTCCAGTCCTAGATTATTGTGAATTTAGTATGTCCTTACTATATATCAAAAGAGATAAGTCCCTGTTTGCTGAGAGAATCAGGCCCCCGTACTCTGTAAAAAAAAACTTTGACTTTCGTGACTACTGACATCTCTCTAATAGGGTACTAAATAAGTACAGTGCTGTTCGACAAAAGTGACTCCCCTGATTTTTTTTTACTTAAAATATTTTTCGCCTATTGTCTTTGGGGTCAACCTAATTTTTAATCTTAGTAATATAAAGACCCCTTCCCGACCACCTATAAAAATTTTACTCACTCTAAGGTATTCTATTGATAATTATAATTTTGATATAAATGAAATTTAGGGAAACACTCTGTGCAAAAAAAGTGACTCACTTATTTCCTGCAACTAGTAATCAATAGAAATATAACCGAACAGCTTTAAATAAAGAATAAGAGTTATAATTTATTTATAATATGTAATATAGTTCGAAATATTTAATAATCTATGGGTCCTTCTTTTATTTTGAATAACCTTTTCTACCCTTTTTGGCATTGACTTGATTAGGTTCTGGCAAATCTCATCTCCAAGCATTGAATTCCATTCGGATATGAAATTCACAATCAAATCCTCTTTGTTGCTCAACTGCTTTCTCGAGAGCCTATACTTTATAATGCTCCATAAGTTTTCTTATGGGGTTGAGGTCAGGAGATTGGGGCGGCTATGTTATAACACTCACCTGCTTCTCATCAAAGTATTCCTTCATCAACTTTGATTTGTGACAGGGAGCATTATCCTGCATAAAAAATGAGCTTAGTGGGATCGATTTCCACCCTTTCAGCAGAAGGGAGAAGACAAGACTCTAAAAATCTCTTGTAATGCTCGCTCCTGAGGGTCTTTTCAATAGGTTTTAAGAAGCCAGTTCTATGAAAAGAAAAGCATCCCAAGAACATTATACTGAACAGATGCATGACAGTACTTTCTGCTAAATTCAAAGAGCTTTCAAAGCTTCTTCGGATTTTAGATCGCTTATCCTTTGAATTTAGCTCAACTTTCGTTTCATCGGATAAGAGAAGATTTAGTAAAAAAAAAAAATCAGGTGAGTAACTTTTATCAAACAACACTGTACAATGTCTCGATTCACTCACTTCAATCGATTTGAGGTGTTATCATTCTCTGCTGGTAAAGTTTAATGCTTTGCCCGTAAATTCTCCTCAAATTCTACTCTTGACTCATCTAGAGTGTCTTTGCCTAACATCCCACTTAGAACTGATTCTCTGTTGAGTTATATGAATATGATTTCTGCTATGAATATGGTCTCTGCTATCATCTCTAACCATGATCCGCACAAAGTATGTAGACACGATGGTATCCCTAAAATAGTCATTAAGAAGTGTGCTCCTGAACTAGCTCTTGTCCTCTCTAAACTGTATAATATACGCCTCGCTGCCTTCAGTTTTCCTGCCTGCTGGAAGTCATCGTCTGCTGTTCCAGTTTTTGAAGAACTCTATGGGCTATACAACATTTCTAACTATTGACCTTTTAGCCTTTTACCTCTTTTGGGGAAATACGTAGGTACCCTAATCAATGTTGAATTGGTTCATCATCTCTCATTGCGAGGCCTTTTCTGAGACAAGCAATATAGCTTCCATTTCTCCAGATCAACTACTGATGTACTAACAACATTTGACTATATATCAAACGAGATGAGTCCCTGTTTGCTGAGAGAAACAGGCCCCGTGTACCCTGTAAAAAATTAGACTCTCGTGACTACTGACATCTCTCTAGTAGGGTACTAAATAAGTACAATGTCTCGATTCACTCATTTCAATCGATTTGAGGTGTTATCATACTCTGCTGATAAAGATGAATACTATGGCCCTAGATTCTCCTCAAATTCTACCCTTGACTCATCTAGAGTATCCTTGCCTAACTTCCCACTTTTAATTGATTATCTGTTGAGTGATATGCATATAATTCCTTCCATAGTTTCTGCTATCTTCTCTAGCCTGGATCCCCCAAAAGCATGGGGACCCTATGGCATCTTTGTAATAGTCATTAAGACGTGTGCTCCCTAACTAGCACCAGTCCTCTCTAAGGTGTATAATAATTTCCTCGGTGCTACCTGTTTCTCAACCTGCTAGAAATCATCGTTTGTTTTTTCAGGTTATAAGAAATCTAATGGCGCTGTGGTCGGTTAGGTGTAACGTAAATTTTCTGGATAGGCATGTAGTAGTGTGATTGATGTAATTATTTCTGAGTTTGGTCTGAACGGGAAAACTGTTCCTTACGAGGTATTTGAACTTGTACACGTACTCGTACACGGCGACAATGTGCTGATTGTGTTTCTAAAATAAAACATCCTATAACACTAGATACATATACACAACCCATACAATCAGTTAAAACGTAAAAATAAAATCATCCTTAATAATGGCTAAAAGTATAGCTAAAAGCGCTCGGAAATGCAGAAAATTTTGTCAGATTTCAAAGCTTTGTATCCAAGAAAATACTTGTACTGATACAAGAAAACAAAATAAAAAGCTTTATCGCAGTATCTTTCGTCTTTAAGAAACATGCATATATATATATATATATATATGTATGTATGTATAGTAAGGTAATAAAGGGTTTAGTAATACGTGAGAATAATTCCAAAGAAGATGTGATCCAGAGAGCTCAATGTAAAACCAGAGCAAATATTAATTAAATAATTAAGAAATAGAAAACCTTATATATTCATGACTATAAATTATTTCTCCAGAAAATATAATATTTATATATAGAAACACACGCGCGCACATACCCACACACATATATTATATATATATATATATAAATATATATATTAAGAAATGGACAAGGTCCGACAATTTATTTATTAAAGACATTTTTATGTTTAACGTTGTTATTTATAGATACAAGTATTTAAGCAAATGCTCTGTTTATGATAAACAGTATTAAATAACATTTACCGGCCTGAATGTCCGAGAAATTTTCATAGAAAATATTCGTTCTTTGACAGGATTCGAACCTGCATCCTATACGGAACCGTCATATACGCTGACGTGCCTTAACCGTCTCGGCCACAAAGAACCTTACGGTAGACAATGCAGCATATCTTCATTCAAATACGATTGGTTGAATAATCTGGGCATATTCAGTCTCTCTCTCTCACTTTCTCTCTGTCTTTTGTCTGTCTGTCTGTCTCTCTCTCTATATATATATATATTTATACACACACACACACATATATATATATATATATATATATATATATATATATATATATATATATATATATATATATATATAAATATATAAATTGAATATTGACTAGATATACAGAGATGTGTGTTTGCTTCTGTGTCTATGTGTGTCTGTGAGCACTTTTTACTTCAAGCCGGTTCAGTATAGTTCATAATTCTATATACATTTTCTTTGAACAATTCTCGAAGTCTCAAATGTCATCACCAACAACTTAATCTCGTCATTGTCTTTTCGAAGACATGTCTGTCCATCGACCAGAGGTCTTTCCAGTCGCCGCTTTACCATCACTTCACCATCGAATCCAACCACAATGTTAATCTTCCGAACGTCAAAAAGAATTTATCCTATCGCATACAGGATTTAATTTTGCATAAAATCTTGAGAAGCCCAGAGCGTCAAGCTGGAAGATACGCAAAATGGCCGTCGTGAAAAATGGTCGGGAATAAAAAAAAGAAAAAAAAAGAGAATAGAAAGAAATCTTTACTCGAAGACAAAGACAACTATCGAAGCAAATAAAACAATCATCGGTAAATATGTCGTTTAAATATCATAGCATTGAAGACGACAGGCCCTAAAACATTGTCTGAAGCAACTGCCGAGCTGATTGACTCATTTTTTTTTCTTTTTCTTTGCTTTATATAGAATCAATGTCTGCGTTTTCTGTAGTATCATCATCTTATTTCAGACTACTCGTTATTATTTCTCTCTCTATATATATATATCTCTCACTCTCTCTCTGTATATATATATATATATATATATATATATATATATATATATATATATATATATATATATATATATAAAAGAAAGAACAGCAAGATATATAATCCGGTGTTCTTATAGATATTTTATTTTTACAAAATAGTGCTCAATATAAATTTACAGAGCATTAATATTATAAATTAATTGATTTAAAATATGTTCTTTTTCGCTACACAGTCCTAACCATGTTTCAAAAATGGAAGCTAATAGCCAGGAATTTAATTTTGTGATTAAATTAAAGACGTTAGTTCCATTTCATCCTCGGA
>CAHIKZ030000239.1:440000-447500 GCA_903632075.3 Acanthosepion pharaonis | reverse complement strand
TCTTATATGCACGTGTTTATCGTTGCTTGGAAATCATCCATGTAAACAGAAACAGACTATCATCACATTGTTGTCCGTATATTGCTTAATATATTGTACTGTAATTGTCATCTTTAATAATGGCTTATGTAAGCCGAAAGCTTAGATTGGATTAAAAGATATGTATCAATATTGTGATTTTCTTTCTTCGTTTAATGATAATGTTATCAAGCTTATCAGACGTTATGAAAAGAATTTACATAAAATAAATAGACAACACTAGTCTATATTATTTAACATTATGAAACATGTATAAATGAAAAAATGCTACCTAAATACACACACATAACACACACACACACACACACACACACACACACACACACACACACATATATATATATATATATATATATATATATATATATATATATATCACAAGTAAAAGAAATATTCCTTGCAATGTATGCTGATGAAATAAAAACGCATTTCTGATGCAGGGAATTGACATTTTAGTTATCTAATTGTCAAAAAACATCGTTCTAAAGGAACAAAGGAATGAAAATAAGGCACTCAGTGAATCTGAGTATTCAAATAAATTTAGCATTTGTGTTGAAGAAGAACCACTTCAAATGATCTACAGTTAGAGGTGCCAAAGCCGATTGGGTTGCAGTACACGATTACTCCAACTTTCAAAGTGACCAAGTCGTTGATATTGCATCAACATTTACAGAAATATATATGAGAGTGAATTAGATTAGCGATAAGACAAACAAGGTCATCACATTTACTTACGTAGGAGATGTATGAATCAATGTCTTTTCTCGCTCCCATCTTTCTGGTACCTATAGTCTTAAGTGGCAACCCGTCTAAGAAAAGGAAACTGAATTCAAACTAGATCGCACTATTATAAGAGTGTGTGTACATGCGACTAGAGCGGGAATACAAATACCCACTGGGACGCCTACTAATGATTTGCACGTTCGAATAAATACGACCTCTGCTACGCTTGGTCGGCGTTTGTTCGGCGCGACCCGTTCATTTGACGAAGCCGATTCAACCGACCGTGTGAATATCGTAAGAGGTATAGATTTAAGAACATCAATGCTAAATGCATGAAGGGATTGAAATTTTCCACACCGAAAACCGTCCCATTACGTAACTGATACAAATAAAATGCTAATAATCCTGTTTTATATCGAGAGGAAGTGGGCGCTTTAAAGCAAATATCTCTGGTCCAATGATGCTACAAGCGATCCAGCACGACATTAAAACCATCTACTTGGTCGTAACAACAAGTATACTAAAATTAACGAGAACCCATTTAATCCTGGAAGGCATTGAGAACAAGGGTGCCGGGAAAACTGAAAGAAAATCCTCCATGTTGGCGCTTGTCGGCATCAACGACTGAACAAGACAAAGACGATCGGCAAAGGATCTGCTGTGTCTCGCGTTATCCTGTCAACTGCTTTAGTTTCTTTTCCGGCTCGTCGCGCCGATGTCATAAAACGTGTGAGGACTGTCTAAATACATGGGCGATGAAATGAATTGAACTGACGCGCGGTCTACATTGGATTCATTTCTTTTTTTCTTCTTCTTTTTTTTAACTTATGGAGGTAGGAATAGTCCAGTGGTAAATGAAGGAAAATTATGCTTAGATACAATGATCGAGTGATAACTTTTGTACAAAATGGTCCAAGTAAAAAGAATATCAGCATAGAAAATGCGCTATTTGCAAAGGTTGCTGACATTTGGCGACATCAAGCTTTTCAAATGTCTATAGAAAAGGATTGAACAGATGTCTAATCCGCTTTAAAATACCGCAGAGAGAAAGACAGTGAGAGAGAATGTATGCGTGTGCGTATGTATATATATATATATATATATATATATATATATATTCAGAAAATATTCGTTGTCTGAGAGGATTCGAACCTGTATCCTATACGGAACAATTATTTAGCTTGACGTGCCTTTACCGATTTGGCAACACACACACACACACACACACACACACACATATATATATATATATATATATATTATACACATATACACACATTCTTTCTCTCTCACTCTCTCTCTCTATATATATTCTCTACACATATACAGACATTCTAAATATATTGCTTTAAAAAAACAAGGTTTTACCAAAAATATACCGTACGTTTCTAGCCAAATTAAGAATATAAAATGAAACCAAAATTACTCAGAAGTGCATGTTTATTTATCACTGTTTTTCGTGGAGCCCCTAGGGACCCTAATGTTACATTGATCGACCCAGTCAGAATAACTATGTGTTGGTGTTGGTAAAAAAAATCATTTTAGAGAATAGTCTGGCACAAGGCTAAATGAAAAAGTAAAGTTGTAGCAACACATCAAGTAGAGAATATCTGCCAACCTTAAAAATCAGCATTCGAATTCCTGTCTTTCTTTTTTTAATATTCTCTTTAACACTGATTCGAGTACTACTGTCTAAGAAATACCGGCATATGATCATGTTGAAACACCGGCTCTTGTACAATCATCTATGATTACTATAATTTTAAATAATATAAGTGTTTGAAGACTATTATAATAAGTAATATAATAGGTCCTGATCTGGCATCTAGTCTACAATCGTTGTCCCATAGACGTGCCATGGCTTCTCTCTGTCACTTCTATAAGTATTTTCATGGCAACTGTTCCGACGAGCTACTTTCGCTGCTTCTCAGACTGCATGGATTTAAGCGAGCTTCTCGCCTGGACATCTCAGTCGCAACCTTTTCCTGTAGAAACAGCTAAATGCAACCGTCTCTTCTACTCCAACAGCTTCTTCTCTCGCACTTCCCGTCTATGGAACTCCCTTCCTCTTGCTTGCGTCCCTGATAACTATAATCTTCAAATATTCAAGTGTAGTGTCAATCGACATCTTCCGACAACTTGATCTTGTTCCCAGTTCTTCCCTGTATCCTTTCCTCAAACACGCTTCTTTACTCTTGTTCTCAATCCTCTGTAACCCCTTTCGTGCTAGTGGCACTCCCGCCTAGCTTGAGGTGAATTGCTTAAAACATATATATTTATAGACATTCTATCCTTGAGAGTTAGGACTTAAAAATTAAAAAAAAAATAATAGCATACCGTAAGATTACATTGACGTATTACATAGATACAGGATTATCAAAAATATATTTACAATCTTAGACTACGTCTCCCTGACACCAAAGCAAAGAAAAAGTCTATATAATCATATGTCCGCAAATCCTTCGTTTTTGAGTTATTATGTTTATAGAGATTTTACTGTAGATGACGCTGTGTTGCCATGTAGACTAGGTTACATTTAGCATTCGTGTACATTTGTGGCTAGTTGTCTTCATCGTTTAACGTGTGTAGTAGTGAGTTAACTGAGAAGTGTTCCGTTTAACAATGGCAGGGTATTCATATCGTGAGCAGGCAGATTTGATTTTCACGTAAGACCGCGCGAGGCTGCACGCCTGTATCAGTTTGCGTTCCCAGAGCGAAGTCAGCTTAATCATCCAACGTTTGTGGCTGTATATCGCCACGTTGCTGAAACAGAATCCGTGGAACCAAAGACTATTGATCTAGGAAGACTGTGGTCTGCTCGTACGCCTGATTTTATATGAGCATTTTACCTTGTTTTGGTGTCAAGGATCCGCCCCCAATGTTCTAAAAATATTTGAGATACACCCTATATATATATATATATATATATATATATATATATATATATATATATATATATATATATATATAAACAGACAGTCGCCTCTAAGTGTGGACTTCAATGTTCACTTTTATATTTACACACGCTCTCTCTCCGATATTGAGCACTTTATCCCATAAATATAGCACGCCTTAAGACTATATTTCTTTATATATATATATATATATGTGTGTGTGTGCGTGTGTGTGTGTGTGTGACAGAAAAAGAGAGAGAGAGAGTAATAAATATATACCAATTGCAAGTATGAAAATAACAAAATGTCATTAAATTTAAATCAATATATCCTTGGTTAACCTTACGCTTAATTAATCGTATAGATCGGGCATTTTAGGGGGTGTTGTTTTGATTGGCATATCGCATCTTCCAAAGTCTGTTAATTGATAGTTTTCCGATTAAATCAGCGGATATGACCTACTTTCAGCCGCTATCTTCTCCATATATCCCCAGAAAATATGCTTCTTGTTCTTTAACCTTCTACCTAGAGAGGCTCTTGGGCCTTGTACTAGATCATTGTTAAAAAAATATCCAAGAATCGTTTAAAACGACTCATAATCTAATTGAAAATCTGGTTAAAATTTATCTATAATTCTAAATTTCGTAATTATATTCGTTTTTTTATATTTTATGCTGTTTCCTTTTTATTTGTTTTACTCGCCATGCACTTTTCCACTATACACCTCCAGCATTTATGTTTTTTAGTCTTCTTTGCTCTTTGGGACATTTACATTCCTGGCCTGATCCTTACATCCTCACACATCTCTATTCTCTAAATTCCCTTGCAGACATCAATTTATTCCAGCTCATTTCCCGATCCAGTATCATGGACACAAAACCTACACCTTCTCTTCGCAATTTCTACCGCCAATAAGACCTCCCTTGGGACCTAACTTTTTTTACCCTTCTCGTTTTTTTTTTGTTTTTTTTTTCCTCTCTATTCAAAACTCCAAAAATATCCCCTTTTCCAGACGCTAGCAAACTCGGATATATTGTGGCTCAACTCAGAACGATTCTATCTAAACAAGCAAGCGGAGACTTTGCTGGAGATTTTAGCGGTCGGCAGATGAACAAAGAAATAAAATCTACTCAAGTCGGCTTCATGGAGCTACAAATCCCCGGATGAAAAGTTCTACAGGGAAACACATCGGCGCATGCGTAGAATTTTCGTCTAAATTTCAGTAGTTCTCTTTCTTTTAAGCTTTTTTTCTTTTCATTTCCTTCTTATTCGTTCATTTCTTTCGCGTTAGCTTTCAGCTTTTCTTCTTTTTGCTACTTCGTTTCATTCATTCGCGCTTCTTTCTTCCTTGTTCACTCATTTTTAGTATTCTATTCAGTTCATTTCTTTTTCTTACATTTTTCTTTCTCTCTTCTTTCCCTTCTTTCCATTGTGTCACTTTCATTCTTTCTTCTTTCTTTCTTATCTATTCTTTTCTTTCGTTCCTTTTTTTCTTATTTGTTCCTTCTTAATTGTTCCTTTCTTTCGTTCTTTCTTATGTTTTAATTCATTCTTTCTTTCTTTCTTATCTATTCCTTTCTGTCTTTCTTTCTTATCTGTTCCATTCTTTATCTGTATTTTGTGTTGTTCGCTTTTTGTCTTTTTTTCATTTTTTTGTTCATTCTTTTTTATTATCTATCGATTTCTTTCTTTCTTTCTTTTTTAACAGTTCATGAGTTTTTCTTTCTTTTTTCTTTGTGTTATTTTTTTTCTGTCTTTCTTTCTTTTGTTCTTTCTTCCTTGCTGTTGCTTTTATTTATTTCTATCCTTTCTTTCTTTCTCTCTTTCTTTATTTTGTTCTTTCTTTCTTATTTGTTCATTTCTTTCTTTCTTGCCGTTCCTTTCTTTCTTTCTTTCTTTCTTGTTGTTCATTTCTTTCTTTCTTGTTGTTTCTTTCTTTCTTTCTTTCTTTCTTTCTTTCTTTCTTTCTTTCTTTCTTTCTTTGAGTCTTTCTTTCTTATTTGTTCATTTCTTTCTTTCTTTTTCTTTCTTTTTTTTCTTTCTTTCTTTCTTTCTTTCTTTCTTTCTTCCGTTCTTTCTTTCTTTCTTTGAGTCTTTCTTTCTTATTTGTTCATTTCTTTCTTTCTTTTTCTTTCTTTTTCTTTCTTTCTTTCTTTCTTTCTTTCTTATTATTCAATTCTTTCTTTCTTATATTTATTAAGCAGTCTAAGGCAAATCACAATTTCACTAGTCGGGATGAATTGGTGGGGCATGAACGACACTTCGGCATTGAATTAACGCTACTCAAATCCAACAGTAATTATAAATAACACTAAATTTCTAAACAACCTTACGGGAAAAGGTAATTACACAAAAATACGATTAACAATTTTGTAATTTATAAAATTTACATTGTCCTACATATTCAAGGAAACACACACACACACACACACGCACGCACACACACACACATACTCACATATATATATATATATATATATATATATATATATATATATATATATATATAACGCAACGTAATCGTTGAAAAAATAATTGCCTTAACATTTTTAGATTTTTTGTATCATTTGTATCAGTAAGCTTAATACAGGCCAAAAAGATCCAAAATGTTTCCTGCTTTTAGAGATTGGGAACTAGTTGGCATTATCAGAAAACTTACGTTGTAACCAATTTCATTCTTTATATATATATATATATATATATATATATATATATATATATATATATATATATAAATATATATATATATATAAGTATATAAATATATATATATATATAAAGATATATATATATATATATAAGTATATAAAGATATATATATATATAAAGATATATATATCTATATATCTATATATATATAAAGATATATATATATATATATATATATATATATATATATATAAGATATATATATATATATATATATATAAATATAAATATATATATATATATAGAGATATATAAAGATATATATATATAAATATATATACATGCATATATATATATATATATATACACGGATAAACATATATATATATATATATATATATGTGTGTGTGTGTGTGTGTCGTGTGTGTGTGTTTACGCTTATTCGCCTTCATTCATATTGTGTTTTGCAGATATATTTTAGTTAAATCTTAATTTTTACACGCACATACATCATGACACACACGCCATCACGCACACACAACTTTCATATATATATATATATATATATATATATATATAGATATATATATATATATATTAAAAAAAACAAACCACTTCATGGTATCATTATTATAATTTATTTCACTAGAGCCTGTTTAAAGGACGCCTGATCATCAGATAGCACTTCCAAAATAACTATATATATATATATATATATATATATATATATATATATATATATATATATATATATATAGATAGATAGATAGATAGATATTAAAATGAAATATGTATATTTATATGAATGGATATATTTTCCAATAATGAAAATGCGTTATCTCAAGAAGTAACGGAAACTAAATGAATGATGAATAATATAGTATTAAAGTAGTAGTATTTGTAGAGGCAGAATAATAATAATAATGATAATAATAATAATAATAATAATAATAAGAAGAAGAAGAAGAAGAAGAAGAAGAAGAAGAAATAGAGGAAGAAGAAGAAGAAGGAGAAGAAAAAGAAACAGTAGAAAAAGAAGAAGAGGAAACAGAAGAAGATAAAGAAACAGAAGAAAAACAGAAGAAGAAGAAGAAGAAGAAGAAGAAGAAGAAGAAGAAGAAGAAGAAGAAGAAGACCAATTGGAAAATAACGAAAATGAACAAATATTAAGCAATAAAATGACTAAATACAAAGG
>CAHIKZ030000239.1:432500-435000 GCA_903632075.3 Acanthosepion pharaonis | reverse complement strand
GTTTCACAAAGTGCATGGACTGCCAGAGACCAACAATTATGTCCTCATTAAAAAGTACAATGTTTAATGGGAATTCTTGTCAGAAATTGAAGTACCTTATTGTTGAAACTTGGATAAGCATGGAATAATAATAATACAACACAAAATGTACGTAAACAAAATGTATTGAAACAAGGAAAAGGTACACAATATTTACAGTTAGTTTTGGTATATTCTTGGGAAGACTGTTCCTGCATAATGGGTTGATTAAATCGCAGTCGGGCAGAGTCTCTCGATTCGATCTTCTCTTACTTCCCTTTTTTTCCCCGTCTTCCGGTACCAACCCATATTTATATGGTCGGTACTCCACTTATGTAAATTAGGTGTATCGTACCACACTTATCTAAGTAATTCGTTAATAATTATGGGTTACGATATAAAGTTTCCATTGGATATGCATGGTTTGTAATGAATAACAACCAAGGATGGAAAATAAGAGAGACGAGTTCGAATTCAATTTGGCAACCACTATATTCTCCAAATTTCGCCCCTTACGTTGTTTATAGCAGTACTTGGAAGGAAAGTGTGGAGAGTGTATCGTTTGATCACACCACAAATTTTCCATAAATGTTGTTCAGCAGTTTTCAGTCATATACGACATTCCACGGATCAAATCCCATTTGAAAGGAACAAAATTGCAAGACGTTGAAGAAATCCAAGAAAATGCAACGAGAAAGTTTGCCCGCTATCCCGTACGAAAAAAAGTAGTTCCAGGAATGCTTCCAACAGTGAAGTGTATGTATACACAAGGGAACTATTTAGGAGGAAATTAAACGCTGAAATGATATCTATTGTAGGTTTTTCTTTTAATAGCACCATTCGTAATTGATCTAGCCAGAAATGGTTGCTAACCAATTAAACCATGTCGATGTGCTCAGTGATTTTCTAAGAGTATCTGAGATGTAGTACAATGGCGAAAGGGTGGACCACTCAGTGAGAATCGAGCTCAAAACTCAGTCGTAATGGATCAAGTGAGACAGGCTTGCTAATCGTTGAACCACCATCTATATGGGCAAATGCTTTTTTTTCTATTGACAACACGTTTCAACATCGCTAGCTTGTTACATAGGCGTCTTCAAGTCAGAATGAAAGAAAAAACGACTGCATTTTTTGAAGTGTAGAGGCTTACATAAGTAGATCACAAAAGGTGACACGCGTTGCCAATAAAAAAGATTTCATCTTTGTCTGATGTCTCCAATCTTATTCGGATACCGAGTTCGATTATCATGTATCTACATTCCTTTTGAAAATATAACATTTCTGAAATATATATATATATATATATATATATATATATATATATATATATATATATATATATATATATATTAATATATATGAAGAAGTATATGAATTTATATATATGAACACACACAACAACATATACGCACATGCACAGCTACATAAACGCACACACAGTCTCGCGGGCGCAGACACACACACATATATACGCACACACACACAAACACACACACACACACACATACATATATATATATATATATATATATATATATATATATATATATATATATCCGCGTCTCTGTACGCGCGTGTGTGTACTTTTGCAAGTGTGTGCATGTTCGTAAGTCTGGTCGTGTGTGTGTGTGTGTGGGTGCGCGCGCGCACGCGAGTGTGTGTGTTTTTGTGCGTGTCTTCTCATTCTTACAGCTCCGTACCTCTCACTCTTCTAGTCATCTTCTTTTCTTCAATAAATTCCCTCTCCGTTGATATCAGTAACTTAGTTTCGGCCTTCAATGTTAAATACGTGTCATTTATTTTTCGCTTTGCGCATGCGTGTCTGACACTGAAAACATGCGCACATGTGCTGGATGAAAACAATGATCGAGAGCCAACGCGTTTATAAGCAATGACGGATGTGTTATATTCACGCTAGCATAGAATAACTAAAATATATATTATAAATCTGAATACATTGATCATGGAAACCATGATTGTATGTCTCATATATACATACATATATATATATATATATATATATATATATATATATATATATATATATATATATTATAATTAAACTTAAAAAAAGTGAAAGAGAGACTTGGTTCAATTTCGCCATTTTTATTATGATTTTTTATAACTTTTTTAATATTCATTAGATTTCGTCTTTCTTTTTACCCAATGTCATGTCTTTTTTGAATGTAGTAACTTTTTATCTCAATGCAATTGGACTGATTACGGACATTTTTACGGTTGATACATTGAAAATGTAAAGGAAACAGCAGACCGACTCTTTCTCGCATATCTCAAAATATTGGCCCCGCAAGCAAATCCGGACTATCAATACATCCTACGCAATCTTAAACATTTTTTTTTCATTTTTCTCACATTCTTTTTTAGTGGAAATATAATTTCTATTTTTTTCTCTTCTATATTCAACTTTTTATTGCAAGCATTGTTAACAGTAACATTTTCATTTTTACTATATGTTATTGGG
>CAHIKZ030000239.1:412500-430000 GCA_903632075.3 Acanthosepion pharaonis | reverse complement strand
CAACGTAATTATTTTGAAAATATTTTGGCTTTCCCAATGAATGAACTAAAACTTTTACATCGATAATAATATTATTATTTTATGAAATTTATATATTTATATATATATATATATATATATATATATATATATATATATATATATATATATTGTGTTTATTTAGGCAGAATTTTTTTCATTGATGCATGTTTCATTAAATAATATAGACAAGTGTTGTCTATTTATTTTATGTAAATTCTTTTCATATCGCCTGATAAGCTTAATAATATTATCATTAAACGAAAAAAAAAAATAATCACAATGTTAATACATATTTTTTTAATCCAATCTAAACTTTCGGCTTACATAAGCCATTATCAAAGATGAAAATTAAATTACAATATATTAAGCAATACACGGACAAACAATGATGACAGTCTGTTTCTGTTTACATGGAAGATTTCAAGCAGCGACAATCTCGTGTATACAAGACACACACATATATATATATATATATATATATATATATATATATATATATATATATATATATATATATATATGTATGTGTGTGTGTTTGTGTGCTTGTGTAAAATACATATTAACTTGCACAGAAATATCCGTCGATATAAAAGAGCAGAACAGACTGTGTCCTACAGACTGTGTCCTACAGACTGTGTCCTACAGTGTCCTTCAGCCTTGGTTGGCATCGAGATAAACAATAAAGAGAAACGTCAATATACTGCAGGTAAATCTGCGCCGTCTGGCATGCATTAGTAGACTTCGTATATACACATGCATATAGTTATCTATCTAAAAATACATACATATATATATATATATATATATATATATATATATATATATATATATAGATAGATAGATAGATAGATAGATAGATAGATAACTAGACTCGTTTCGAAAAACGCTCGAATTTTTGATTTGCTAATCAAATCAATCTCGAGTGAAAAAAAGGTTTTAAAAAAAGAAAGAGCTACAAACATGAACTTCTGCCTACAAATAAATCGCACAGATGCAAGTCTGAAGCCAAACTTTCCCTGACGATCCGTTTAGGTGAAACCTAGGTAGGTTTGTCTGGCTCACTATCTATGTATCTATCTATCTATATATATATATATATATATATATATATATATATATATATATATATATATATATATATATTCTCAGGATATCCATTGTCACTGAAAATGCTATAAATATTCCCTGATTTCTTGCTCAAATTATGTAAGGAGATATATAAAAAACACATGGTAGACTAAGAGAGAGTTTATCTTACGAGATTCAGGACGAAATAATTCCAGTTATCGTTCAGATCTGTGGAATTAGGCATTCCTTAAACATTGGTAATGAATTGGACACCTTTATTTCGTTCAACACCAAAAAAAAAAACGTCCAAAAATGCACCATCGTGCACTGGAAGGAAAAATAAAGGGAATTAAGTTGGACGTGGAAGGCCTCTGCATCGTCAATGTGATATATATATATATATATATATATATATATATATATATATATATATATATATATATATATACATGCGGAAAGGAAGACGTTTCACATATAGCCGGCTTACAAGTAGAATTGTTCATAAACAATTTTGGTTCTCACCAGTCGAGGTGCAATTGAAATGCAACGAAACGAAGTTGCATCTTTGTAGTGAGTAAACTGTTTTGTCTATATTACAGTAAATAACTATTGCTCTACTATCAGTATGAAGCCCTCTTTTGGATTAATGCCGTGAACGTTCGAATTATATATATTATTTTCGTTCTCATTGAATTGTATATATATATATATATATATATATATATATATATATATATATATATATATATATGTATGTATGTATATGTATTCTTCTAATGTTGTTACTCATATTGTGTTTGCTTGAGGATATAGAGTTCAGTGGATGTCTGGATATAAATATCTCATGATTTCCTGCATTTACTAACTACTCATTTCCCTAACAACAAATCTTGTCTGTCAGATGAATAGAGACGTGTTACCTTTTCGCATTGTCCTCCGATGAAATGTCATCTTAATTCACTCGCTTTAACCAACCTAATGGCACGATACAAGTTTATTCTTCTCGGCGAAAGACAGAGTCGTGGCTTTGCCGCTTCGTGCAGAATGTGCCTTTGCATGACACAATTAATTCGTTGCGGGAAAAAAGTGTTCGTTCCTTATTTGATCATCGAACAATTGTGAATAGTGCCAGATGATGTCAATATATCTCTCTACCTAAATATTATATGTACTTAAGTTATGTTCCGTTTCACGTTATCTGCTTACTTACCTATATACCTATCTCCGAGCGTGCACCAGCAACATGTTTACTGATCGCCACATAGCTGTTAAGTTTGAACTGAAGTTTTCGCTCAACAATGCGCGGCTTGTGCGATTACATACCGTCACAAAAATAAAGTAATTTGAAATCACTCTTTTGATAAAATATAGTTATAAGGTGTGCGATATTGATGGGATAAAGTGCTCAATATCAGACAGGGAGAGCGTATATAAATGAACATAGATGTCAACACTCAGACGCAACAAACTGTTTCATGCTAAACGCAATGACCATATATATATATATATAAGTACATTCATATCTACCTATCTATCTATATATCTATCTGCTTTCGCCTGTGTATCTGCTACACGAACATTTCTCGTCTATTTTTAAATCACGGCCTATATATATTCCTCTTTTTATATGAGTGCGCGTGTACATGCATCTGTCCCCTAATAAGCACACACACACAGACACACACACAAACACACACACACACACACACACACACACACACACACATGTATAGTGATTTTCTAAGCGCTACTTACATGTGTCACAAGGCCGGAACTCACTACTCAGTCGTAATTGATCTAGCGAGACAAGCTTGCTTACCATTACACCACGCCGAGGTGCCTACTCACACGTATATAAATATATATATATATAGAGAGAGCGATATGTACACTCATGTCTATCTATTTAAGTCTATCTACCTGCCCCTATGCCTTTTAAATTTTCATCGATATTCATTTTATTTCGTTTTATTTTATCCTTCCCGTATTTATATATAATGATATACAAATTATATATATATATATATATATATATATATATATATATATATATATATATAGAGAGAGAGAGAGAGAGAGAGAGAGAGAGAGAGAGAGAGAAATAGTTTTAATATATGCTATATTCATGGGACAAAGTGCTCAATATCAGAGACAGAGCGCATATAAATGAAAAAAAAGTCGACATTGACATCAGCACTCAAAGGCAACAGACTGTTTCATGCTAAACGCAATCATAAGCCCATGATAATGGCGAAGACCTGAAGATTGTGTTTATCCTGAGACCCGCTGTAACTTTTCGGTGTTGACTTCAATGTCCATTATATGTATTATATACATATTGACTTATGATCGATTCTTGATATTGAGCACTTTATCACATAAATATAGCATAATTTTAAAAAATGATATATATATATATATATATATATATGACAGGTTTTGGACAGATGAAATTAAAAAATATATCAATATATATATATATATATATATATATATATATATATATATATATATATATATATATATAGAGAGAGAGAGGAGAAAAAGCAATAGGAAAGATAAAAGAAGTGACAAACTTTTTACTCATATTAATCATTATATATATATATATAGATAGATAGATAGACAGATAGATAGATAGAGAGAGAGAGAGAGAGAGAGAGAGAGAGAGAGAGAGAGAGTTATTTAGTTCATAAAAAACTGGGTAATCCGTATGGGTAAACCTAAGGAGGATAAAATCCAGAGAGCTCAATGTAAATCCAGAGCAAATAATTTAAATAAAAACAGACCACTTTAAGGTTCCATGTAATAAATTATTTCACCACAGCCTTTTTAAAGGATTGCGGATCATCAGACTTTATTCCAAACAATATATATATATATATATATGTTGTGTATTCAAGCAGCAAATTCACTTTTAGACATGTCTGATTAAATAAATGACATACATTATGTCTGCTTATTTTTAACTTAATCAGTTTATACTCACGAATAACCTTCCAAATATTGCAATTAAATGATGTGAGAAAGGTGCTATAACTGTGAAAATTGATTTTATTTCCAAAGTACTTTCGGTCTTCTTCCGAGATCATCCTCAGTGGTTAAATTAGTAATAAAAGGCTGTGTGTTGTCCAGGGGTTCAGTTAGTAATACAAAATTATTTGTTGCTATTAATTAACCCAATTATTAAAAATCTGTTTGATTTTAAATGCAACGTTAATCTTTGCATTTAAAAGAAAAAAAAGTAAGTAATACATAGCAACACACAGGTGTGTATTACTACTTGCAACCCTGAACAACACATCCTGTTTTATTACTACTTGTACTCCTGAAGACAGTCTCGGAAGAAGATCGAAAGCATTTGGAAATAAAAGTAATTTTCACAGTGAAAGCTCATTTCTGACATCATTTAATTACAATAAACTAAAGGTTATTCGTGAGTATGAACGGATTATGTCTGTGACGTCGTCCCCCGGTCGCAGCGCCGACTCTGTCGTTCTATCCTGATCCACCACGGCGCCAGATGTGACGTCACGTGGCTGCCCCAGGATCTGATGTCCCGGTCACGGCGTCAGATGTGACGTCCCCAAACAGCACCAATTGTGACGTCTTCGCCGCGGCGTCAGCTGTTCGCTCCTCGCTGCTCCAAACGTGACGTTCTAACCCTTTGGTGATTCGGGTAGGAATCTGGTTAGATTGATACCAGCCTCGCCGTTCCCAACCTGCTTCCAACGCCTGGTTACCAGGGTAACTGCACTGATCTCCAGTCTGCCTACCCACGTTGTGAATTGATCTTAGACAGATGAGATCAAACAGGGATTGGGGCCGTAATGCAATCTGAGTTCAACGGAGGTGATAACACACAATTATGTATAAAAGCAAATAAAATGAAACTCACAAAGTCCAAAGTATCAAAGAAAAAGGTAACAAACTTTTTATGTCTATTTGTTCGGTACATACTTCCCGACCCGTTCTGTGGATTGTGGCACGACGCTTTCGCTAGGCAAACTTTAAGGCTTCAAGTTGTCTGCTCTCTAAGAAATTTGTGTTTCGGTGTGTCTTTGGACGAAAGTCGAAAAACTTATTTCTGTGGTCTGATTCTAAGTCGCTCTTCAAACTACTTGTTCTTGGTTGAAGAAGAGTCCAAAAGTGTGCGTGAATCTTGGTCAGCTATCTGATGCGGTTTCAACACTGGGCGCTCATCTCTGCCTGTCGTCCAAGGCTCAAAACTTCTCGCCAGGGTCCGCGGCTGAACTCAAACTTCGTCTCTCCAGAATCTGAATTACTGGTCACTCATCTCCGCCGCCGGTGCGCGAACTAACTTCTTTTCGCCAGCTTGGGTCGAACGAACTTCTTCTCTCCAGAGTCTGAATTACTGGTCACTCATCTCCGCCGCCGGTGCCCGAACTAACTTCTTCTCGCCAGCTTGGGTCGAACGAACTTTCGGCACTCAGGCCAAACGAACTGGCCTCTTCTGCCGCTTGGGGGCGAACGAACTCGGCCCGCCGTCCGCGGCTCAACTGATTTCTGTCGGTTGGGGTCTCGCTTTTATTGACGCCGTCAAAACTGGGGTGGGTTTGTCGGCACCAGGGGTTCTTCGATAATTCTAAATACGTATCCACCCTTCTTATTTCTGTTTAGGGATTTTTCACTCTTTTCCATTTTCGGTAACTCTCCTCTCACTCCCACTCTCTTACTGTGCTTCTGAGGGGCGTGCACTAACTTTCCCACTTCTTCGTATCGGCTCCTCACACTTGCGCTCTTGATAGAGGCGTCGACTGATTTTCTTTGTGCGTCATGTGACCGCTCTCGGCCAATGAGGTCCTGGTCGGGTATCTTTCCTCCTCCTTCGTGCGTCATGTGATCCACTTAGCCAATGACGTCTTAGTCGGGCGTGAACAATCCGTAGCTTTGTTTTGAGAAAGAAATACCTTGCTTAAAAAAAAAAAAATTAATTAAATCGCCCTTATCATGAGCGGCCGAGATGACACTCTCGGCTTTTAACACGTGGTATTTGTCAAGCAGTTTATCGCTAATTGGACATGATCTAAGAAAGGAATTTTCCTAGCCTAGCTGGCGTTTCTAAAGCAAAATAAAAATATTTCATTTTTCTTTTCGGCCGAGGGGTTGATAACAAAAATCTTTATTATCGCAGGGCAAACGTTTATTCTGTCAAAAGAAAGAAAAATTTTGCCAGTGAAAACTTCTTGTGTGGGATTTTTCTAATTCGGAAAACTGTCCGTGTTTCGTCAATGTTCAACAATGGATTTTTTCCTTTTGGGTGGCATCCAATTGATAACAAAATTCCATTTTTCGTGGACACGCGGAAATCGGTCAAATGCTTGTTCGTAGGTGACCTAGATATTTTCGACATCTGCTACCTATCAATTATAACCTTTTTTCCCTCCCCATTTCCGTGTCTTAAGCCGTGTGTGTGTGTGTTCGACTATGACCCGTTTTCGTATTATTTTTTTCTTTCTTTCTTCGTTTTCTCTTTCTTTCTCCCAAATCGCTTGAATGTAAAGAAAGAATTATTCTTAAAACCTAAAATATTTTTCGGCCTTAAATAATTATCAAATGGTTGATAAACCGTAAAAAACAAATCATATATCTATGAATATTTCTTTCAAATCGTCAGGATGCATGGTGCTACATGTCAAAAACAAGCAGACATAATGTCTGTAATTTATTTAATCAATATATATATATATATATATATATATATACAGAGTGTCCATAAATTCGTATATATATATATATATATATATATATATATATATGTAATTCTGTTCTGATTCTTTCTTTCTCTCTCTTTCTTTTTCTCTATCTCTGTGTATGTATATATATATATATCATTCTTTTCTTTCTCTCTATTTCTCTCTCTATCTCTGTATATATATATATATATATATATATATATATATATATATATATATATATATATAAAAAGAAAGAATCAGAACAGAATTACATTAAAATTTTAGTTTACGTTATGAAGTTATTGTTCAATTGCTCATTAAGATGTTTTCTTGTCTGATCTTGAATGTCGATTTTCAAAGCTGCATTTTTGTTTGATTCGATCCTTCCTTTAACTTAATCATTTTAACTGCATTTTCCTCAGTACGTCTTCAGGTTATATCAACTTTAGTCTGTCTGTCTCCCTGTTTCTCTCTCTTCTTCCTGTTCTCTTCTCTCAGTTTTTCTCTGTCCATTGTTGTGTTTTACTCCCTCTCTCTCTATTCCCTTCCTTTTCCATTTATCCTCCCCTCACCCATATCTCCCTCTCTATATTCCGTCTACGTTATCCTACCCACCCTTCTGACCGTTTTGCCTTAAAGATACAAAGGTGACCTCTTTATTTCTCCTTTCTTTCATTGCCTTTCTATATTAATTCCTGCCTATATATCACTCTCCCTCTTTGTTCTTACAACTTCACATCCCCTCACTCCCCGGCTTTATTTCTCTCTCTCTCTCTCTCTCTCTCTCTCTCTCTCTATTTCATTTTCTCCCTCTTTCGTTCTTTCTATCTCTATCTCTTGCCTCCCCCTCACTATATTTCATTCATCTCTATATTGCTACTCACTTCCCTCTCTTCTCCGCTCGCCCACTATTCTTCTCACTATTTTCTAATTCCCTCTTTCTTTCTTTCTTTCTTTCTTTCTTCTTTCTTTATTCTTTTAATCTCCCTATTTTATCATCGTCTTTTCTTTTTCTTTATATCTATTCCATTTATGCGTACACCTGACATGAAGAGAGAAAATCAAATTCGAATGTATCTGTATGTGTTTGTGTTTTGAAGATACGCGATCTAATAGAATGTTTATGCAAATGTAAAATTAACTCTAGAATCGATTTAGATTTTTTTGTTTTTCATTCTTTGTGCCTAAAATCATTTCAGGAAAAACATGGTCCATATTTTGTTGCGTCTTCAACTGCGAAATGTTTCTTTGAACATTCTCTAGAAGTAGTTACTATGCTAGAACACATTTCAAAACACCGATCTCTCTAGCCTTGCTTGGGGTGTATTGATTAAAAAAATAAATTTCAAACAGCACTCTATATCTTGAATAACAGACTGGGTTTGATGTCTGTAATATAAATATTGTATATTCACGAACTTTCGGCCCTTGTGCACCACGACCTTCTTCAGATAATTAGAATTTCGAACCGATTCCTTTATTTTGTTCACCGGAGTAGATTATGCTAGTTCCACGGGTCACACCTCTTCCTGATAGCTCAGTTTCAGTTATTTCAATTTTAGTAACTCAAAGCTCGAAGTTTTTTGTTCACCTCGGCTGTGGCCAGGTTTTGAAATCAGAACACTTTGGTTCGTATCACTGGATTACTTTAGGTAACGTTTTTATCCCTGGGTCAACCTACCTCGGTAGACGGAATGTAATGTTCGGTTTGAAATTCCAATCACCTGAAAAAGGCCGGAACGTACAACGGTCGAAACGTCGTGAATATGACAGCACACATGAGGACAACAGTCGGAACAATGTAAATTACTTTACTTTATTTTTACTTTGTCATCAACGCCATCATCATAAAGAAAGCGATCAGCAAAGAAATTAAATTCTTGGATACGAGATAATGCCAACGACAAAATAACATAATATGTAAAACCTTCCAAGAAATTTGGCGTTGTTCTAATATTTCGCTGTTTTTTCTTCTCTGCCTCTTCCTTACTATATGTTATTTTTTTAAAATTCATCATGTTCCATTTTTTTTTTGTCTTTTAACCCGAATTTTCATCATTCAAGATATCAAATCATTAATTCTTCTTTCTTTGAGCGCAAAGAAAAAACAGACACTTCTCTGACCGCCATTTTCCAGAACATTACAAATTCCAACAACTTTTGTTAAAAAGACGCATACGTCTTCCACACGGTCCATTCGTAGCCGGCAGACATTGAAATCATTATTCATTTTTGTCAAAAAGCCAACAGGAAAAGCAAGCAAGTAAATTAATCATTTCGTAAAATGATAAAAATTCGTAGCAGTCAA
This sequence comes from Acanthosepion pharaonis, assembly GCA_903632075.3. Taxonomy (NCBI): domain Eukaryota; kingdom Metazoa; phylum Mollusca; class Cephalopoda; order Sepiida; family Sepiidae; genus Acanthosepion; species Acanthosepion pharaonis. The sequence goes on along the minus strand of CAHIKZ030000239.1, from coordinate 420,904 downwards.
AAAATAATTTTAAAAATTATTTCATAGTATCTCGAATTGTTTTCTATTATTATGTGCTGGTCTTTTGTATTTATTTACATTTTAAGAACTTGCAAATGAATTTTGTAACAGCTTTTAAAAAATAGTAATTACAATCGAAATACGAACATTATCAAATACAGAGATGAACAAGAATAGATACTGATGAAAAAAAAATTGAATGTTTTATTTATAGTTTGATGGTGTTTCTAATTTATAAACTATCAACGTCAATTATTTATGACCCTACGGTCTTTCTTGGCGTAATTTCTGCAGAAAGATAAAAGAGACAATTTCAAATATGATAAAATAAACTTAAAATTTTGTCTGCGGTTAAAAAAAATTGACGAACTTATTAGTAAAGATTAAAAGAAATAATTCAGAGTTTTAAAAAATTCAAAAATATTTTCAATTCCATTTAAAAATTGGTTAGAAATGACAAAATAAAACAATACAAACACATCAATAAAAGAGGAAAAAAATGTTTATATTATGTTGATAAATATAGATATATGAAAGAGTGCTGAAAAGTTCTTCATGCGAACCTACAGTCGGTATTTGGCTGTTAGCCCCTTACTGGGTGATTCTAAAGTTAAATTCATCCTTGAACTGGAGAGCAGTTTTAGAACGTAGACATAATTAAAAAAAAATATGGCGACGACGGGACAAAGGGAAGTAACTCATTGAAAAGTACAAGGAAAATAGAAATGTATGTCCAAAGGGTACTACATCAATATGTGTATTACAATAGATATATTTTTATCTGTCCAAAGAGATGTATTTTAGACAGAGAAGTACAAATGCGAAAATAAAAGCAATTTGTGGAGTATGGCACGGAGCGCTACTTAAAATATCTTCGGAAACTAATTATTTATTCCCCATCTATAAAATTTTAAGTGGCTCATGTAAAGTAGAAACAAAGTTGAATTGAGGAAAACTACATCTAGACTTATCGTCTATTCCAGGGGCCGGCAACCTTTTGCTAACTATGTGCCGAATTAGGGTTTAATAATTAATATATATATATATATATATATATATATATATATATATATATATATATATATATATATGAAGAAAATATACAGAAAAACAAACAAAAATCTTAATATACAATTATGCTGTATTAATGTTAATATAAAGTCAACGTCGGACGTTTAAGATTTTTGTTTGTTATTTTTGTATAATTTTTTATCATACTCTCGGATCTATATCCATATATTTGTTACACACACACACACACACACACACACACACAACACACACACACACACACACACACATATATATATATATATATATATATATATATATATATATATAAAATTAAAACATTAAAACTAAATGTCTTCTTTGCGTTGTAGTAATTATTGGTTTGGACTTCGTCATGTCATTTGCGGCTGCATGCCATTGGAAATTACTAGGCGTGCCACCTGTGGTTGCGGGCCCATGATCTAGACTTTCATGTCCGTAAGTTCATCTGTGTCCTTTCAGGATGTTTGGCGATCATGGCTCCCGAATTTCCCCCTATCATTTGTAGCTACCAATATGTTTCGTTCCTCTGCCATATTCCCCAGTTAACCAGTTTTCTAGAGGATCCATTTTCTTCATTTTTTTTTCTTTTATCCTCTTCATTTGCTGAATAGTTTTCTTTCTTTTTATCTTTCACTCTTTTCTTTCTGTCTTTCTTTTCAGTTTCCTACATGTAAGCAATGACGAAGTTTTTGATAAAATGGAAAGGAAAACAGGATACTTATACATCAGAAAGAGACAGTTGGAATCTGTCGGGCAGATAATGAGGAAAGAGGGCTTCGAAAATTAAACACTTACAGGATATATTAAAGGACAATGGAATGATTCAAACTATGCAGTGAATTTATTCGAAGTCAAGAAGTAGAGCGACCAGTATAAATTATCGGCGGACATGACCACAACGATATTCACCGAGCATTACATTGTGATCTTGTCAAACACATAACTATTAGACAATGTAGGACTATCATACAGTCACAGAAACAACGTCCCCCACATGTTTCACGTAAGATTTCATTTGCATGTCATTTTCACTGCACTTTGCGTTTGTCATAGCTGAGTCTGTCGCTCACTTTCTGAGCGACTGTTCGGTTCAACTCTCTGTCTACGGACGGAGAGGAACCCGAAGGCGGCTACGCCGAAGGGCGGAGTCTCCTTCGGGGAGGTAAAACCGGCCCTGAGCCCGTTTATACGGGTTCAATGGGCATATTTTGGGGCCGAGCCCACGGGCTTGGGAAACCCATATTAAATAACCGACCTTGTGTCACATGTTGCCCCAGTGGGTGGGGGACTGCATACTGTCATAGCTGAAACTCCTCTCTTACGTGCCAAAGGTCTTATGAATTGAGTTGGATCTTTTCTTATTGATCACTTTAGTTCTAGGTTCTGGGGCACCACTTCTTGGGCAAGATGGACTGACGGAGCCAAACAGGCTGGCTTTTTCTTCTCCTCTCACCCAAAGTCACAGAACCCAATTTGTTCTGCTTCATGGTGGGGAGAAGTAGAGAATATTAGTACGTAAGTGAATGTAATGGATCTGACTGCTATTCGAACTCGGCTCTCCGATCCGCATCCATTACGCCACCGTGCCTCCTTCTCAATGATATAAATACTAAAATGTGTAGTTTCATAAGTAGATAGTAGGTATAGAAGTCTGATAGGTAAAAATGGGGCGAATTTCAGGGAGAAACAAAAAAAAAATGATTTCAATCGCCTTTCTAGTTTGCCATAGTGTGGCACAGTGCCATGAAATTGAAGTATCCAACTGATATCGCGGTGTCAATACGTGTATGTTGAAAAAAAAGTTCCTTGCGGGCCAATATCAGAGAATACCTATTATTTATTATTGTCTGCAAGCGAATTTAGAGTCTTAAAATGTTCACTCTTTTGTATTTTCAATTCTTAATTTTGATTTTTCGATGTGTGCCAAATACTTCTGTTTGCATCACATGACGTGCAAAAAAAAAAAAAAAAACTGAGGAAGCAATCAATATCGGCTTTCTTTCTCCCACTGTCAATTTTCTCGACATTTGATTTCATCAGCATTCTACGTTCAAAGAACAAGCAATTTGCTACCGCCAATGTGAAATATACATAAAATACTCAGCATTCTATCAGAGTCATTTATTTTAATTCTTAACCCCCAGACGTTTTTCTTTTTATAGTAGTGTTCAATGAACCTTTCTGCTAAAGCCGTCAAAGACAATTTACATTTAACATATAATAAGCACCTTGTGTCTATTAAAATTGACTTGCATCCTGTCCTCAGAAAATACCATTTTTTCGGATTTTCATATACTTCCTATAATAATATTATTAGAAACCATTTACATTAACGGCCACATCACGTTGGAAATACGGTCCGCCTAAGTTAAGTAACTTCAAGCCTAGTAAGCATCTGAGTGAGTGACCGCGTCAGAGTACTAGGAGTTGTAAGATTCTATATGAGGGTGGTGTAATTGATAATGGCTCGGAATTGTTAATCTCGTTGGGTTCGTCATATTCACTTGCGCGCATATATCCTTAGGAAATGTATGAATTCACCTCGTCTCCTCTCAGCTATAGGTTAATTAATAAGACTATCATCACTAAATTATTATTATCTTAAAAATTATCTTGCAATGCACAAATATTTTCTGGCAAATAAACTGCAAAGGGTTGATAAGTCGTAAAAAAGATTCAATCCATCAATATTCAACCATTTACAGTAATCGTATCATGTTCGTATACTGTAAGAAAACAAATGTATTATTTCCACCTCTTTGATAATTATCAGTCTTTTTTTTTCAGAATTTCTATGCAATTCTATAGTAAAATACTTTAGTCGTACCTTTTCATTAAAATATTATATTCCTATGCTGTCAGTAGCAATTGTACTGTTTTCTCACCAGTCACAATGTTATTGCTGATTTTCAACGCTGTTTTATAGTAAAATCATTTAATTAATCACATATTTTCTTAACCAACATAGTGCCAATTACAGACCACCTTTTAATTGCTGTTCCCAGGTCCACCCTGACCCGGGGTGGTAGCACCTGTTGGGGTCCCAGTTATGGGAAAATAGTTAACCCCAAACTAGGGTCAAAATCTGCCATGATAAAAATTATCGGCGGACATGACATCAAAGATATTCACTAAGCATTACATTGTAATCTTTCAGACACATAACTATTAGACAATGTAGGACTATCATCGAGTAACAGAAAAAAACGTTCCTCACAGGTTTCACGTACGATTTCATTTGCAAGTCATTTTTCACTACACTTTGCCTGAAAAACGTCTTATGAATTGAGTTGGATCTTTTCTAATTGATCTCTTTAGTTCTAAGTTCTGGGGCATCACTTCTTATTAAAATTTTTGTCATTACTTTTCCTTTCAGCCATTTTGTTCCGTCCTTGAATTATGGTGTTATTATATCACGGATATGATAATGCCAATAACTGGGGAAACGTAAGTGGGAGAATAAATCTTTTTGATAGCGAAGATATGATGAAAATCTTGTTACGATCCAGAGGCGCCCAGTTGAAGTGTAATTCATTCGAGGAGATGTTAGTTAATTGATGGAACATAAGGTGTGGAGGAGAAAAAATAATCAGTGAAAACAATTCAGTTTTCAGGCAGGTACATTACAAGGATGCAGTTGAAGTAGACTTTCAAAGGGACCGGAAGCCCAAATCTAAAGCGGGGAACAAGGGCTAACTAAACCTCTTACTCATGTTTAAAAAAAAAAACTGTGGAGGAATATGACCTGTGCGATAGACGTGCCTATCTATATCTATTATATCTCCCTGATCTTTCAGTTTATTTCTGCTATTTGATTAGGCAAAAACTTCTATGTTCTTTTCGCCTTACATCAGGAGAATGACAAAGACCGTATCGTTAATACAATATTTACTGTTAATAATATAAGAAAAAGAAAAAAAACCTTATTAAGGAGAAGGAACATTAAAAAAAGAGGAATTAAGAAGACAGGAAATAACGATTGACATTGTATTTACATTTTGGATAATCAATCTTGAAAAAAGTTCTATAAAACGAGAAATGCGAAAGAAGAACGTCTTAGCATAGAAATTACAATTGCATCTAGCCACTTCAACTGTAACATGACGAGACCCGCGCTTACATTCATCAAGCTTAGTTATCATATAGGAAAGTATTATTTATTTTGAAAAGAAAAAAGTGCGGCACAAGGCCAAAATGTGGGTATAAGCTAAGACTGGTCTTCCGCCTGTGTTATCTTAATCTTAGCCAAAATTACTGACCCAAACATACAACAGTATTCCTTAAACCAAAACAACTTACTTACCATTCTTATTACAGTCACCATAATACCTGTTAGTCTCTATGCGGTCCTAAGTAGTACTAATAGGTAGAATTTGCCTGGGCGGGGGTGGATAAAAATAAAAATATTTAAAAATGGAATACCAATAATTATTTACAATGATTATAATCTATCATAGAGGAAAGTAAATCAGAAAAAATAACAAGAATGTTTTAATAGTAGAGACACAGAGGGAAAAGTGACTGAAGCCGAGATGCCAGGTCAGGACCAATGGCATTTCAGACTATTCTTTGGATTTTATCAAGAATCTCTAAATCTATAGCGGTAGAACTAGACCATATGTGTTAGCAATATTCCAAGCAGGGACGAACAGTTCACGTATATTTAAGCGTTTACACAGTCCAGGGATACATAAGGTGCTTATCTTACTCTGATGGAGTTAAGCCACGTGTCGGTCGCAAAGTGATGTGACGTCATACAGTGACTGAAGCGGCAGTCAGATTCAGTTCGATTACAGCAACCACCACGTGAGGTTGCATTCTTTTCGCCTGGTCCCAGTCTGAGGATAAATCCGTCTTCCTCGGCAGCTCACAAGTCCTTGGTGCCATCTCCCGTTGGCGATATATCTTACCCAGATAGAGAATGAAACTCTAGCTCGCAGTCCCCTATTTAGGAAAACACAAGACTCGCTGTTTGACGTTTGTGAAATACTTTAACCGGAGACATAGATGAATCCGGCAATTTGAATCAGGTAAATGGCCCCCAGATAAGGAGTGAATGTCCCGGTCCTCGTCGTGGTTGTTGACTACTTTAACCGGGTAGGCAATCTAGCAGGTAACCGTAATGAACTGGTCCTCGTCGTAGTGGTAGGCAATAGGCATAGGCAATAGGCGAAGACGATAGGTGTAGCCAATAAGCGTCGTCTATAGGCGTTGTCCTGTACCTCCACATCAGTCTGTATTTATGGCTGACACCAGCCAAACATATTACTGTGAGGGGGAACCCACGTTTATGCATAATCATTACATCAAGGGGTATCTCTATATTACACGTAAAGCCCTTTCCTTGCACTTTTCTTTGCCGTGCAGATATATGTAATAATATTCTCGACTTGGTGCTCATGTACAGATAGTTTTATGTATGTATTTGTAGTATAAATGTCTCTCTGTGAACAAAGCATTTTTGTCGTTCCTTTTCCTTTCAGCCATTTTGTTTCTTCCTTGACTTACGGTGTTATTATATCACGGATATAATAATGCCCATGACAGGGGAAACGTAAGTGCGAGACTAAATCTTTCTTCCCTAGCAATACCTCGTTAGAACATTATATGTTAAACGAATTGTACGCAATACATTTGTTTTTAAATTCGATAACATAGATACCTATAAGAAGATGAGTTAAATTTTAAATATGATAAAATCATTAAAAGTACAATATATATTTTGAAAAAATAAACTACAATGATCCCTCGTTTATCGCGGTAGATCGGTTCCGAGACTGGCCGCGATAACTGAATTTACAGTATTTATTTAACGTGTATTTGAACATTTAAAACCCTCTCTGTACTGTTAACAACTCACCCATTACAGTACAAGGACAACTGTTAAGCAATAACACTTTAGATTTTAAAAAAATAAAGATTGTTACTGTATTCAACACGAAAGAAGTTGAAGTAGAATTTGAATGATGATGGTGATGAATTTGCTGCACAGTAGAAATGATGATGATGAAGTTGATTATGACTTCTAATGTGCAGCCGATAATTGTATTTTACGTCTGTTAAGACGGTGGTGCTCTTTCTATTGCTATTTTACGCTTGTTTTGTTGTTCCTAGACTAGGAAATAATATTTATTATTAATATTTTAATGGGTTTAATGAAAAATTTTAGGTGGTCATATATCGCGATTTTTCTAGAATTTTCCAGATATATTTTCCATATATGTATTTTAAAAATCTGTGAAGTCGTGAATCCGCGATAGTAGAACCGTGAATTAGCGAGGGATCACTGTAGTAATAAATCTTATATTTATTTATACACTTATTCATTTTCCCTATTCGATAAGTCTTGAAATCCCGACAGTATCAGTGAAAATTTGATAAACGTTGCTCGGGAAAGACTGACTAAATATCAATGAAGATTCTGTAATATATATTATTGATTGCATAAAAATAATTCAATAAAATTGTTTTGCAATTTATAGAAGATAACGAAATCCAACTTGATACGACATAGTTAATTTTTGATAGCGAAGATATGAAAATCTTGTTACGACCTTGGGGCGACAATATGGCGGGAGACACAGAGGCGCCCAGTTGAAGGTTAATTTATTCGAGGAGAAGCTAGCTAATTTATAATTGTAATTATTCGTTCATAATAAGAAAAGGAATTTGTAAATATGTTTTTCATATTTAGAATACAAGTTAACGCATAATATAACGTCTATTCTATGTCATTTTACAATTACATTATAGATATTTTCTGTGAGTAATTTCGAATTTGCATCGAGCGCACTCTATTGATGCATGTAAAATAAAAATTGCCGTTTTTAATATTAAGTTGTTCGTAAAATAATGTCGGATTTTAGAAAAAAACTCTTGTGTTCTAATATATTATTATAATAGTTGCACAAAAAATATGTCACTCATTCTTAATTATTAAAGTGTCCTTTTTTTAATTTTATGCCAATCTCTTTCTGAATGTAAGTTAAAAAATTAAAAAGCACTCATATTTAACATATTAGAAGAGATATTTTAAATTTTTGCATGGGTTGTTTAGCCATAATGCTTCTCAAACTGATGGTAATATCATGAGAGTATTGGTGAAGGATCCACTTGTGTTCAGCCAGTATAGCGTTGATTTCTGAAGTTCCGTTATGGAAGATACGATTATTGTAGATCATGCTGGCAGAGGATGTCCACTGCAACATCTGAAGACACTCGTCGAAGAAAATCCACTTCAAAGTGTAAGAGAAATATCTTAGATAATGGATGTCTGGTTTTCAATAATAACAGACCATCTCAAGGAAATTGGCAAAATGAAGATTCTTGATAAATGGGTTCAACATGTACC
>CAHIKZ030000239.1:385000-407500 GCA_903632075.3 Acanthosepion pharaonis | reverse complement strand
AACTATCGGATACGTTAGAGTTTCTGGGGAGATTGTGCTATCTCGCGTAATCCACAATTTGAACAAAGCTACGGTGACGTGTGACTTCGTGCTAGAATCGCGGTCGGCGGCCCCAAGTGTTCCGTCACTCACAAGACATGGGTCAACCCATGGTATAGCTTTCAGGACTTTCCAAAGGTACCGCACGCTGGGATGGTCCAGATCGATTATATATATATATATATATATATATATATATATATATATATATATATATATATATATACACGTTTGTGTGTGTGTGAAAAGTGTGTATACAAATATAAAAATAAATATATATAAAAAAAGAATGTTAAGCCTAGAAATGTCTTAAAAATACATACACACACACACACATATATCTATCTATCTATCTATGTAAATAATATATATATATATATATATATATATATATATATATATATATTATTTGCCTGACTTATTAAAAAGCGCTTAATATCAGAGATAGAGCTAACATATTTGGTTGGATTGGTGTGAGTTTGTCACATCAGTCCAACCAAATATATATATATATATATATATATATATATATATATATGTGTGTGTGTGTGTGTGTGAGAGAGAGAGAGAGAAAGAGAGAGACAGAACAGACTTTTGGTGCTACACAATCCAACTAATAATCTGTCTTCATTTAAAACAGGGAATATTTTATTTGATTAATCAAATGCCTGATACAAAAGTATCATCTCGATTAAAAATAGAAAATTTAAGGAACTTTTCATCCGACGTTTCGTAAGAATAAAAATCGTCGAAATTAAGTGAGGAACTACTGAAAGGACAAAATACCAAAATACCAACTAGAATTAAAATTGACTCAGAGGAGGGTAGGAACAAATAAAACTAAAATTGTCCAGACCCAGACAAAGGCTTGCCCAAGTTTGCCTACACAGCGTCGGAAAAAACGTTTTGGCAACAACCACCTGGAAGATGTTAAGATGCTATAAAAGACGACAGATATCACGTAACACTTCAGTACTCTTTGTCACATACGATATCCTCCCGTCTCGTAATAATTTGCCTAGCTTTTGGAATGTTTCTTTGGACATCCCTATATATCTTCGGATCTCAGCGTCGCCCTTAAATACGGATGTCATTCTTTCTATTAGGTTGTCCCAAAAGTTCGTAAACACTTGCGAAAAATTGAATTTTTATTCAACACAATCCAGCACAATCGAGACAAGCGATGGGTTCAGAAAGGGCAAGAGACACCGTCGGTTCCAAAACAAGATCGATTCGGCAAGAAAGTCATGTTGTACGTTTGGTGGAACTTTGAAGGAATCGTGCATTTTGAGTTGGTTCCGAATGGTCGTGCCATCAGTGCCGAACTTTACTGTCAGCAACTGGAGCGGGTCTACGAAAAGTTGAAGCAAAAGTACCCGGTTCTGATCAACCGAAAGCGCGCTTTGATGCAGCAGGACAATGCCAAGCCACACACCTCCTGGAAGACCAAAGACAAGTTCGAAGAGCTGGACGGCGTTGAGGTTCTGCTACATCCAGCCTACAGTCCTGACTGTGCTCCATCAGATTACGGCCTTTTCCGCTTAATGCAACACTTTCTGAAGGGCCGCCGATTCGACTCGTTTGATGAAGTCGAGGAAGCGTGTCAAGAATTCTTTGATTCGAAGCCATCTGAATGGCACTTTCACCACATCAGAAAGCTTGCAGATCGATGGCAGAAAGTCTTGGAAAATGATGGTTTTTATTTTGAGGAATAATTTTTGTTGTTTTTTTTTATTACTTGGCGAGTAAAATTTCAATTTTTTGCAAGTGTTTACGAACTTTTGGGACAACCTAATATTAATACTCAATAGCGCAGGGAAAGATTCTGACCCAAAAGGAATGCTTTGAAAGCCTGCCTTACCCATCACGGCAGAGGGACTAATCAACGTATACTGAGCCCTATTCACAGCATTTGTTCTCGACAGTGTCTGGCGCTTTCAAATCTTCTTCAGTTGTAAATCTAAAACAACCAGCTGGAGATCTACTACCTTCGATATGCAGATTTTACAAGCCTTGGTTGGTGTTAGTATAAATTTTATTGGCACAGTTTTTGGAGCCTAGTTACAGAATATTATATTAATTTTTCAGATATATTGGTTGGCTTAACTTACAAACCTGACGCTACACGTTCTTTTTACTCGAGTGTTTTTAGAAATCTGTCGCTACGATTGCCTATTCCGAACAGACTCGATTCTTGGCCAGATTAGCGCGTCAAATCTGTGTTACGCCAGTGAACCGAATATTAGTCGATATATGACTGCACAATTAGCACCTGTCGTTTTGTTTACGCGAACTTGTCGTAATGCCCTGCTTAACAAGACAGACATTATTAAGGGAGATTCATTATTTAGGTATTCAACTAGTTAGAGGCTCATTACAGAAAGCTGATATCGATGCTGACAATGAAACAAGAGGACCGTGTTCTAATCCCAACCGAAGCCGCTATATATATTTCATAGTAATATTTTTATTCCGTGAGATGTGTCCCTTCAAAAGGTTAACGGTGATGGATCTCCACAATTTCTTGTCTTTAGGTAGCTCATAATAAATATTATCCTTTTGGTATTTCCCTGTTTTACCATCTAGGAAGTTTCTGGGTTGATTACCGCTAGCGTTCTTGCCTTTAATTGGTCCTTTGAGTATTAAATATTCTAAGCATTTTCCTCATATTATGATTGATAAGCCGCAAAAAAAATTTAACAGAATTTTGGCTCATTCTTCTTCTATGTATCATGTCTCGTCACGACGTTGGCGACCATGGCCCACCACAATTTCCTCTCCTTTTTAGCTCTTATCACTCTTTGTCTTTTGGTTATCTCCCCTGAATCATGTTCTGCCATCCATTTCCAAAAGTTCACTAGGAAGGCTACATGGTTTTCATCGGTTTCTCTTGCCTTCAGTTTGAAGTGCGAGCATCAAAATTTCCAAGCTTTCTTTCTTCTATATGTGCCTTAGATATCCTGACTGTTTTTTCCTGATGTTAAATAAAAGTGTCCTTTCCGTTTCAATTTTCTCTAAAACTTCGTCATTGCTCACATGTTCAATCCATAGTATACTCAGTATCCTTCTGTAGAATCACATTTCTGTTAATTCAAGTCTTTTCTTCATCTGTGAGGAGATTGTCAAGCATTCATTGCCATAGAGGAGGATTAATATTACGTAACATTTCAGTTGCAGCCTGTGTGAACACAAGTCACAGATATTTAAATTGTTGTACTTATTTATTTTGGTAAACCACATTTTTAGTTTGCATTTTCCAATCCCAGCTTCCTTACTACGTACCCCAGAAATTTCAGCTGCCACTTCCTGATATTAAGTATAAGTTTCCTTTTAATTAGCATTCTCTCTATAGTCTCGTTGTGACTCACATGTGCGGTCCATAATATCCTCAAAATTTTTCTATAGAACAACATTTCTCTTGCTTCAAGTGTGTTCTTCATCTCTAAAGAGATTATCCCGCGTTTGCTAACATTTAAGAGGACATATATCACGTAACAGTTCAGTAGTCTTTTATTGGTTTTTAACGGAATTTTTCGGCTTTTTGATACTCAGCTTAGCTTTTGAAATCATCTTTTTCCGTTGTGTTTTCGGATTTCAGTGTCTCAATTTCAGTTCTCTGTTAGACTACTTCCCAGATATTTAAATTGTTGTGTTTGTTTGATTTTGGTATATCCTATTTTTAGTGTGCAAGTTCCAATCCCACCTTTTTCAATACGTACCCCAGAAATTTCAACTGTCATTTCCTGATGTTAAGTATAAGTTTCCTTTTAGTTTCCATTCTCTCTAAAATCTCGTCGTTGCTCACATGTTCGGTCCATAATATCCTCCGAACCTTTCTATAGAACAACATTTCTATTGCTTCAAGTTTCTTGATTATTCTAATAATCTTCCCAAATATGAAAAGTTTATCAGCAATTCCAACGGTTCTCAGTGACGTACATTATCAAACTCTTTTGAATTTGTATTGCTTTTTTTTATATCATTCTGATCATAAATATCGCATTACTTTTTCCAGTGCCTTCAACGAACCCGTTCTTTTCTTGTCCTATTTTGTGTCTAATACTTTGTTTAATGAATACCTCATAAGATATACAAGCTAGGAAAGGAAAGACATATCATTACTAGACATATCTGACAGAGGGTTAAGTTTAGTTTTAAGAAGATGGATTCTATGATAAGACATCCCATGTTACACTATTCATGGTTTCAGTTTTTCAACAAGGAGGATAGCTCGATTGATACGTTTCTGCTAATAATTAATAGCATGGCGTTTCATATATATATATATATATATATATATTCGAGGTGCTTGTTTATCATAGATCCATAAGGCTTTCTGGTGAGTCTAATTCTAAGGAACCAATTGTGCATTATCATGAAGGGAACACGGGATCACCAAATTCTTTTAAACAGCGGATAGAGCCGACTGTTTCCATAGGCTTGGAAATTAGTTCTACTAGAACTTAAACAGCTTTGCTAAGGTTATAGATAGCTATGGGTTAGGGATTTTAAGAACAACTACCTGGATTTTATACGAAACAGTAGCTTTCGTAGAGAGATGTTTGATAAACCCGGAAACATACTGAACCGAGACAGAAATATTAAGACTTAGTCCTTCTTGTCTAACGTGGACTGATGCCGTTTGTAATGGAATGCACATAGGTTAGCTGCTATTGTGTATTGTGTTTTAGATTTTTTCACAATTCGCGAGATGCAAATTTTCATTTTTAACTTTGGTTTAGACTGGTTGGCATTGCTGCTTTTTGCATTTTCCAGGACACTTTTTATTTTTTATTTTTTTGGTTGCAGACAGTTCTGCGGACTGGGGTAGTTGTAGAGGCTACGCTCTAGACGCAGTACATTCAAGCATGGACCAAAGCTATTGTGTCAATGTCCTACAAATATTTCGCCATCGTAAAATTGCTAAAGATAAATGTAGTTCAGTTTGAAAAGAGCCATTAGAGTAATTGATCGTATATATTGTGAATATTACTTCAGTATTAATGGTCAATCACACTAACGATGAGAATTAACACTGAAGGACTTAAAGAGTTGGTGTGGATCATTTTATGGAGAGAATAATATATATATATATATATATATATATATATATATATATATATATAGATAGATAGATAGATAGATAGAGAGAGAATTACTATTTATACGAGTTATATATTATATAGGTACGGTACTTATTGGAAAGCGCTCAATGTCAGTGACGGAACTAACAATGCGTTGATGAGTTTGTGACCCTGGGTTTCATACATTTTGGCATCGTCTGACGATTGCACGCAGGGTCAACGCAAGTATATATATATATATATATATATATATATATATATATATATATATATATATAAGAAAAATAACAGATAGATTTAACTGTTCGTTGTATTTACTTTTAAAAAGTAGTCAAAATTACTAAATACAAAGTAGAGCAATATATTCTTATTATTTTTGTTATATATATATATATATATATATATATATATATATGTGTGTGTGTGCGTTTGTGTGTGTTTGTGTGGTGGACTCTCCTGTCGTATTCGACGTATGAGGCTCAAGCGGCACAGTTCCTAGCAAACGATACCCCAGACACCAGCGCATATGATTTGAGTATATTGGTGAAGGCTGTGCAGAACCAACCATACTTTTTGAAGCTCCGAATGCAGAGACCTTGTGCCCTACGTGCCACAAGTTCCCCAAGCAACCCTCCCTCGGTTATGAATTCAAAGTTGTCCTTCTCCTAGATCAGTTGTCATCCAAGGCTATAGAATCCAGTCCATCCTGCTATTAACCTAAAGCTTGAGAAAGAAGGAGAGGATTAATAACATTGCCAAGGATATTAGCACCTAAGTGAATGTAATGGATTCGATTGACATTAGAACTCAACACTCCGACGCCTCAACACGAGCCGCTAGTGTGTGTGCATATATATATATATATATATATATATATATATATATATATGTATGTGTATATATATATATATATATATATATATATATATATATATATATATATATATATATATATATATATATATATATATATATATGTATATATGTATGTATATTTATATATGTATATATATATATATATATATATATATATATATATATGTATATATATATATATATATATATATATATATATATATATATATGTATATATATATATATATATATGTATATATATATGTATATATATATATATATATATGTATATATATATGTATATATATATATATGTATATATATATGTATATATATATATATATATATATATATATATATGTATATATATATATGTATATATATATATGTATATATATATGTATATATATATGTATATATATATATATATATATATATGTATATATATATATATATATATATATATATATATATATATATATGTATATATATATGTATATATATATATATATATATATATATATATATATATATATATATATATATATATATATATATATATATATATATATATATATATATATATATATATATGTATATATATATATATCTATTTACTAACTTTTTAGTATATATTTTCATCTTGTTTATAATTAGTATGCATTTGATAATCAAATTAATTATAAACAAGATGAAAATATTCTAAAAAAATTAGTAAATACTAATATATCTACAACAGATCCTAGCAAAAAAATAAGTTAATCATGTACAACACTAAATCTTGTATCTCCAACGAATTAAATAATATTTATGTTGTTCACACCATAAACTCACTTTCACTATGCTTGACACAATATTTGAATGATAACTCTAACATTTTTAGGCATTTAAAACAACATGCCTGGCCGAATACACAGTTCCGGAAAATCCTTGTTGAAAACACAACTATACTTAAACATGAAAACAATAAACAAAAACTAAAAATTCTTGAAGCTATATACATAAAACAGTTGAAACCTAACCTGAACAAAATAAAATATGAAATCTCCACAAATATTCTTAAATGCATTATAACTGGTAAGAGAAGCCTTTGGCTTATACCAACAGCTTCCCATACTTAATACTTCTCGAATTCACTCTCGCGTGGTTATGTGTGACGTCATGAGCCGCGGTGTGATTTTCGCTTCCAGAGTTTTATATGCACGAGTTTGTCGTTGCTTGGAAATCTTCCGTGTAAACAGACTATCATCACTTTCTTGTCCGTGTATTGCTTAATATATTGTAATCTAATTGTCATCTTTGATAATGGCTTATGTAAGCCGAAGCTTAGATAGGATAAAAATATGTATCAATATTTTTATTTTCTTTCTTCGTTTAATGATAATGTTATTAAGCTTATCAGACGATATGAAAAGAAGTGCATTTCGGCGGGGTATAAGGGTCATCAAGCTTTACTCGCTAGACAAATTAAGACTAAATAGTGAATTAGATTCTTACACTTCCGGCCTTGTGCCACATCTAAGATAAGCTTAGAGAATAATTTTGACACCTCGACCTGGTGAAATGATTAGCAAGTCTTTCTCGCTAAATCATTTACGACTGAATAATGAGTTCGCTCTTCACTAAGCGCCCCATACATTCGGCCTTGTGTCACATCTAAGTAGGGCTTAGAAAATCACTATATCTCTACATTATCGACTGGATTTAACTTTTATCATTTATCTTCGTGTTTCCGTACAAATTTGGAATATGGCTTTTACAGAATGTAGCTGTTGGAGCTTTACCAGAAATATGCAAGAAAATGTCTTGATAACATATGAAATCTAAATATGAATGATTCCAGTACTATCAAATAGATTGTTCTATCGATCAAAATGAATGACATTATTTTTCATCATATAATTTTCTATTTTCTGGTTATTTAGAAATTCTATTCAAAGTATAGGAACTGGAAATTAATTTCTGCAAAAAACATTTCCAGAACAAAGCTACTCGATAATGTTCCTGACAAGCAGAAGGTACAATCGACTTCTTTCATCTTATCATCGGGAGATTAATTTTGAGAAGATTGGGGGGGGGATTTATTTTTTCATTTTATTTTATGCGATTATTTTTTCGCAAAATAACTAGACGGTGTCTTTGAGAAAATAAGAATGTGAACAATGCGATGCATGTACACATAAAATTTTGCTAGTTTTTTCTTACCAATTATTTCATATGCATCTTTGTATATATCTTTGTGTAAATCTCTATCTAACCAGCTATGTGCATGTGCGTAGAGATAGAGCGAGAGTGGGCGAGATACATATACTATATTGGATATATATAATATAATATATATATATATATATATATAATGCATGTAAGATTAATGGTCAGAGTTGAATCAGACCAGGAAACAGTGGTGAATGCACGTGTGAAGAAAAATAAGAAAATAAAATAAAATAAAAGTAACATGTAGGACATTTAACTTTAAAAATCAGAAGATCAGTTGTATAAATCTCTCTCCATCTATGTGTGTATGTTGAGATAGATCGAGCGTGTGCAAGATAGGTATAATCTATTGGTTAAACATATATATATATATATATATATATATATATATATATATATATATATATATATATATATATATATATATATACAGAGAGAGAGAGAGAAGGAGAAAGAGAAAGGGAGGCAAGGTGGAGTAATGGATAACGGCTTGGATTGAGGAATCGCAGAGACCAGTTCGAATTCAGGTATGAATCCTCTCCCTCTAACTATGGGTAAAATAGCCTTGGATGGCAACCGGTCTAGGAGAAAGAAAACACTGAATTCAAAACCTGCGGAGGGTCGTTTGGAAACCTCGTGGCACTCGGTGCACCAGGTCTCTGTATTCGGCCCTTCAAAAAGTGTAGATCGTCCTGCACGAAACCTTCACCACTATAATCAAATCTCATGTGCTGTTGTCGGGCTGTCGGTTTCCTAGGAACTGATCTGCTTGAGCCTTATACATCGAATTTCGACGGGAGAGTCGACTATATATATATATATATATATATATATATATATATATATATATCAGTTTGATATAAATTCGGTTTGATCAGTACCGCACACACAAACACACGCATATATATATATATATATATATATATATATATATATATATATATATATATATATTTATTTAGAAAAATATGGAAGACAAAAGTACTTTGATTAAGTTTTTTATATGATCTTATAATATATGATATAACGATATATAATTTTGTATAATTTTATATATCAGCAAAGCGTATTTAGAAAAATATAACAATGATTTTTGACGTGTATATATATATATATATTTCTCCTACGAAATTAATTTTAAAATTAGCTCCAAATAAACCCTGCAAACTGATAATATAAACAGTTTGAAAAATCCCGCGAATTTTAATATAGAAATTTGTAGATCTAATGGTCATAATTCCAATTGTAAAGACAATTTGCTCTGTTTAATGAAAATAAACATTGGGCGCTCTTTTGTAAGTCAGTTTTAACATATTTCAAATTATATATATATATATATATATATATATATATATATATATGAAAGGCAGGATGTGTGTGTGTGTGTGTGTGTGTGTAACGAATTTTCGACGGATTTGCACCAAAATTTGCATGCACATGCTCCATGTTAGCGGGAAGACCAATACCGACATTGCATTTCCCAAATCACATCGATAGTGGAAATAATCGATTTTTCATGCTTCTACGGCAGTTTTCATGTAGTTTGAGCCCATTTTGTACTGGCCAGAGTGAGAACCAATAGCTGGCTGTCACGAATAGGCAGGCAGATTCTATTGGCCAGCGTGAGAGCCAATAGCTGACTGAAACGAATGTTAACTAGCATGGAAAAAAATAAAAAATCGATAGCTGCATTCGTCACAAGTGGGAAAAATTTAATCTGCATGGCACTGGACTCCAATTGTCTCATTCGCTTGCTTAAACTCAACGTTGATTCTGATACCGCAGAACTGGGTTGGGTGGGAAAAAGAATTTGTTGTTAACATTCTTTTTCCTTTCGGTTTTTCCAGTTACGAGTCCTTTTTTAAAGCTGATCATTTTGTGTTCATTTTGTTTAGTTCTTGTTTCGTAACCAATTTAATGTTTAGTATAGAGCTTAGAAAAAATTCGCAGTGTGAGATAGGCAAGAAGTAAGGCATGTAGCACCATCAGCACGTTAAAGGGAACTTTTTCAAAGGCAAGGAAGGTCAAAAATATTTTAAGTCAAGTGATAGCGATTGCTGTATGAGTCGTACGATTTTTGAATTAAGCACGGCAACGCCAGACCATGCTGCTTGTAATATATATATATATATATATATATATATATATATATATATATATATATATATATATATATATATATATATCGATGAGTGTTAAACGAGTTGGTATAATATTTACCATTTGTTCTTTGTCGTATAATTCTTTTGGATTGTGATATATATCTGTTTTATATTTTATCCCAAATTGATATTTACAGCGGATTTGAAAGCAGTGAATTTCCTCTTCTTTTTATTAACGATATAAATACGAGACTGAAAAGATGAAGACGCTCAGTGTCACTCTAAATTCAGATATGAATATTTTCAAGTCAGGTTTTTACATGAATATGACGTAATCCTGTTTATAGTTCTCAGGATTAATATTAATTAGATTATTGAAGTTTTTCCACCATTTTTTTATTTTATTTTGCTCGTTAATTAGTACGTTTTTCATGACACGATAATCGTTGAACTTTACACAACAATGGCTCTTGGCAAGAGCATATTAGAAATGTAAAGAAACGCAAAAGAAAGTCCATTTTATTTCCATGGTTTTCTGCGCATTATACCGACCCCAGGTAAAATAATGTTTCAGAAACAAAGAGGAACATTGAGCAGAAAACAAAAACGGTCGTTCAAAATAGATATTTTAGCCACCCGTATCCTCCGGAGAAGATGATCCACTTTTCTTGCTGTTATAGTATCTAAATGCACACCTACTCGGATGGAATGTTACCAAACTTTTCTTTTTTAAATGTCCCTATCCCCGTGCATTGGAGAAGGTACAAAACAGGTTCAAGACTCCCCGATATATACCAGTGTGATGACCGATCCCCCAGAGATTAAACACTAATCTTTCTCCCGGGTTTTCATCACATTTTGACTAACGTTTGCCGCTGACATGAAGTGGGAAGACTATATTGAATCAATTGGTAGGTTTGCCGCCAAGAAATTCTGTTCATTCGGTTGTGCTTTTTTTTATCACCGGGATCTATCTTACATATGAAATAGTGTATCATTCTTCCTTACTTTGAATGTTACTGCCACATCTGGTCTGGTGCTATATATTTAGAGAGTCTCGATAAATTACAAAAATATCTGCAATATTATTGGTCCTCA
Organism: Acanthosepion pharaonis; assembly: GCA_903632075.3. Taxonomy (NCBI): domain Eukaryota; kingdom Metazoa; phylum Mollusca; class Cephalopoda; order Sepiida; family Sepiidae; genus Acanthosepion; species Acanthosepion pharaonis. The sequence continues at coordinate 396,108 of CAHIKZ030000239.1, read as the reverse complement.
GTTGGCATCTCTGCTTCAATAATGTAGTTCCCTGTGCCTTCTATACAAATATTTTCAATGTATTTTTTTCTTCTGATGAGCTTTCCTCTTCTGCACCTAAACTTTATGAATTTAAGCGCGGTACTAGATTGGCAGCGAGATCTCATCATCTTAGATTTGATGTATCTACATTTAACCGTATGTTCTATGCTAACTGTTCGCACTTCTTGCTTGTGGAACACTTTCCCAGTTTATTGCTTCCCAGTCAACTTCGATCTTCAAAAATGTAAATTAAGTGCCTAACGTTATCTTATCTCTTCTTGTTTTTTTATTCTTTTTCATTTATTGTTCTCTCTCCTTTATAGTGTTTTTTTTTCTCATATTCTTTATCACCTGGTAACCACTTGCGTCTTAGTGACTTTAATGCCTTGCTTAGTGTGAAAAAGATTAATAAAAAACAAAAGCAATTTATTATCTTCTATATCAACAAGGTGGATACAAGGGATAATAAACAAATAAAAATTAAGAATAAGGAAGAAAGATTGAGTAAAAGAAAGAAAGAAAGAAAGAAAGGAAGAAGGAAAGAAAAAGAAAATAAATGAGTGAGAGAAATGGAAATTAGAAATGAATAAATAAAAATCAAAAGAAAGAAAAAAGAAAAGGAGAATAGAAAGAAATAAAGAAAGAAAGAATGAAGGAAGGAAGGAAGGAAGGAAAGAAAGAAAGAAAGAAAGAAAGAGAGAAAGAGAAAAAACGAATGAGAGAAATGGGAAATAGAAATAAATAAAGAAAAAGCAAACAAAGAAAAAAGAAACAGAAAATAGAACGAACGAACAAAAGAAAGAAAGAAAGAAAGAAAGAAAAAAAGAAAGAAAGAAAAAAAAAGAAAGAGAAAAGAAATGAATGAAAGAAATGGGAAGTAGAAATAAAATCAAAGAAAAATAGAAAGAGAAAATAGAACGAAATAAATAAAGAAAGGAAGAAAGAAAGAGAGGAGGAAAGAAAGAGAAAATAAATGCATGAACGAAATGAGAAGTAGAAATAAATGAATCAAAGAAAAAGAAAGAGAAAATAGAACGAAAGAAAGGGAGATAGAAAGAATGAAAGAAAGAAAGAATGAAAGAAAAGAAAAGAGAGTAAGAAAGAGATAATGAATGAATGAATGATTGATCAGGAAAAATCGAGAAAGAAAGAATGAATGAAATAAATGGTAAATCGGACAAGGAAGAAAAAGATTAAAAAGTAAATTAAAATGAAAAGAAAGAAAGAACGAACGACCAAAAGAAGGAAAGAAAGAAGAAAAGAAAGAACGAAAGAAAAACTAGAAAAATTCCAAACTGCTCTAATGTAAAATAGTGAATTGATATCAATTAAAAAAGGCAGGGGCAAGGAATACTGACTTGTATTTCATCAATATAAACAAACTAGAATGTTCCAGAACAATGAAAGCAGATATTACAGACAGGTAATAGGAGAATCAACTAACAAATCTGAATTGCCTAATTGTCCTGTTCGTCAGAATAAGAAAAAAATACATTGACAACAGGTTATGAAAATACAGAAAAGAGATATGAGAGACGAACAAGCAAACATACATTTTTGAAAGATCGCTTAGAAATTACAAGAAACCCTGAGATCTTCAAAAGAGATCTTCCCCCACAAAAAAAGAAGATATTTACATAAAGCCAACGATGGAATCCATTGGTTCAGGATCAATACTTTAACGACTCTAGAGGCTAACACTAATGTAATGCAAATTGATCGAGGAATTCACTCCGTTCCAAAAAGACATCTTAGAAGAACATATCGGAAGTAATTACCGGCCTAAGTCATGTCTTCATACAAGTTTGGAAATGGTACCTGGACATCTTCACGAAGAGATTGCATTCTCACTCGGAAGTCAAGAAGGAACATAAAGAACTCAGAAAAGAAAACCCAATAAAACGAAAACCCTATAATTCCTTTATTAATCCATTCTTCAAAATCTGAATCAATACTGACTTATTTTATAAGATATATCAACCTCTTTTTGGTTATTTAAAGCCATAAAATATTTTTAGATTATAAGAATTTTGGTGGAGGTTATAATAATTTACTGATACAAATCCAACTACGTAATCCATAAGGGGGATGAAAAATAAATGCATTCATACCTTTCCCAAGGTTACTTGCGCCTAAAGCAAATATAACAAACCCGATCAGAATTGGAACGCGGCTCTCTGAGTTCCATTTCCGGACTGCCATCCATTACAACTCCCTAACATCCAAGCTTAAAGCAACTGATATTCCCAAACGGTCACCCATCTAGGTACTGACTTGGCTTGACGTTGCTTAACTTCGGTGATGATATGATAATCGATGTTTCAACGTTATAAATGGCATAGTGGATTAAAACGTTGGTTTGCGAAATTTATGGCACAGTAAATGTCAGTTCTAGGCGCCGTTGCATGAATTCAACCATGTTTCCACTGCCCTAGACTGTTCTTTCCCACTGTGCCATGTGTCCTTGAGGTCCTCAAGGACATATGGCACAGTGGATAAAACCGTTAGTTAGATCCAGTGACAGGACCCAAAGAGTGTGAGTTCAATACCCGGATAAGGCAGTGGAGAACTTTCAGAGGGAAATTGACAGGAGATACCTGATATCTGACATCCATTAAACATGGCATGTGGAACTAGAAAAGTCTACCCAGGTGAGCGAAATAAAGGGTTCAGTGCGACATTCCAACCACCTGAAGAAGGCCGGAGCGTACAACGGCCAAAACGTTGTGATAAATATGGCGACAAAGATGAGGACAATAGTCTGAATCATGTAAATAATGTACATAATACCTCATCTTAGAAATATAGACAAAAACTATCTCGTACATCAGAGTGAAACAACTTACTAACAGCAAATGATTTAATATAGTCTTTCCAATTCATATCAGCCCGAGAAGGCGCAGCGATTCACTGCAGGTTAGTATCAGCCATACTGAAGCAAAACAGATAAAATCTCAAATTTTTTTGGAGGAATTAAATTAACAAGCCATCCTTTGCCTCAGTTAACAAATGACATTTTTGAGACCAACCACCATTTTGAACATGTCGAACTTACCAGACTTATTATCAAGACAGGTGTACATTTTTGAGTCATCAGCATAGATGCCAACGTGAGAGCAATGCAATTCTTATGAATTTATTTCCTTTTTGTTACTTAGAAATTAAGAATTTAAGTGCAGTATATATTTGGAAGTTAGGTCTCAGTCTTTTTATGTTGAGATTGCTAAATGTAATCGTAGATTTCATTCTAACAGTTTACTCGCACTTCTGACCTGTGAAACCCACTCCATACATCTTGCTTTACAGTCAACTATGATCTTGAAAAGTTTAAATACAACGTTAATAATATTATGTTTTTCTGAACCCTGATCTTTTATTATCTTTTCTCCTCAATATGTTTTCTCATTTTCTTTCTCTCTGAGTAAACCCTTGCGTCTTAGTGGCATTATCGCCTTACTTGGGGAGAAATGATATTTTTATAAAGCCAGTTAGAGATGCAATAAGAAATTCTAGAATATATTTAACTCTAAGAATAAAATTCTCCCACGAAAATTCCTCACATGAACAAGAGTATTCCTTTTACGTTTTATGGTTGCGATGATACTTTTATTACATGTTCCTGACATTCTAACACAGGACACAAATATACGAAATCCCATGTAAACGTAAACGCCTAATGAATATAGAACAGATGAATATTTCTGGCAGAAAATAGAAACAAATTAGAGATTTCAATACAAATAACCGGTGCCATCATCCAATAAATTAGAAAGCAGTTCAGAATCGGGAAAACTGTAATGGTATGTAGAAAAAGAAGGAATCAAACAACGGAAAGAACTAAACAAGGAAATTACCAGAACTGCAAGTAGCAAAAATATTATAAGTGTCTTGTAAATTCGGGTGTGGATTAAATCAGGCAGGTTGAGAAAACAAAACAAAAACTGGCAAAGTATATCGAAGAAAAATAAAGAAAATCTAGACGTCCTCCAAGTAAAAAAAAAAAAAAAAAAAAAACTGATCAAAATAAATAACCAGTTGCTCTATATATATTCCGGACGTCCTCTTAACCTGCACAACAAATAAAAAAAACGTGAAAGGAAACGTAATACCTATGAAAAGCAGCATTGAAGCATATTACTAACTCTAAACTAAAATGCTCAGTCACGCAACAGACTAATAAACTGCGCCAAGACATAAAATGCCCCCTCTATTCATCTCGAAATATCTCGACAAAATCCAAATATGGATACGCAATGTGATACGTCCTGACCTGGATTCTAAACTCCAGTTACTTTCTCACAGACATGATGTGTCTTCTCTCTGTCTTTTCTACATATATTTTTATGGCAACTGCTCTGACGAGCTATTTTCACTAGTGCCCCGACTGCAGGAATTTAAGCATGCTATTAGATTGCCATCCCCTTTCACTGTCGAAACAGTTAAATGTAAGAAGCTCTTCTACTCCCACAGCTTGTTATCTCTCACTTCCTAACAGTGGAACTCCCTTCCTCTTACTTATATAAACTTCAAAAGTTTACATACAATGTCAATCGACATCTTCTGATGCCTTGATCTCTTGATACCCGTCCTTCTCTTTATTCTTTCCTCAAACATTTCTATTGACTCTTATTTTCACTATCTGTAACGATTTGCGTGCTAGTAGCACACTCATCTTGTTTGGGTGAAATGCTTATAAAGATATTATATGGACAATAATATTAAACGTTTCATTATGAGAAAAAAATAAGAATTATTGTCTGAACAAACAGTAATATTCGTGCTGGGGTTTGCATCGCTCCCTATGAGTAAAGTGTCGTATGTACTATGATTTTATCTACTGTTTATCTTTCATAAAATAATTATTAATATTTTTTCAGGAAATTTATCTTTTCAGTAAACTGCAATAATTCGAGACGCTGGTTCTGGCATTCGCATGTATCTGGGCTTGTTTCTGTGGGTTTGTTAGTGGCAGCAGATATAGCAGCATCAACAATGCTTTTGACGGACCTCTTCTATATTCTTGTCACCTTCTCTTGTTTGTTACTTTTCCTGTTTTCGCTCTCTCGGTTATATAAGGAAGTTTTTGTACCTCTGGCTTTGAATTATTGCTTGTTTTTCGATTAGATATTCTTGATAATCCTCCTTCGGGTGCGGTCAAGCCGGACGATTGGTCTGAACTTTTGTGACAACATGAATGTATATAATACTTTCTATAAACCTAGCAACATTTCTTTGCGGGGAATTTGGCCAATTTTCGAAAAAACCTAAAATTGTTGGTATAGTTCCCTCGAATGCACCTGGGTAGGTTGGGGAATCTAAGATTTTCAGTTATGTGCCATGCATGATACACGCATTGGCGCCATGTAACTTTTGTTATATGACTGACGAGGCAGATTTTTCCCACAGCAGGTTGCCATTTCCTCCTGCTGTAGAACAGTTGACATCCAAGGCTATATAACCCGGTCTGTCCTGCTTTTTACCCATAGCTGAAGAGAAGAAGAGGACTCATATCTTTCCCAAGGGTCAGTCAGTTATGTGCCATGCGTTATACACACATAAGCGATCATGTATCTTTTGATACATGACTGACGAGGTAGATTTCTCCTCGCAGTAGATCAGCATTTCCTTATGCTGTAGACCAGTTGCAATCGAAGACTATAGAACCCGGTCTGTACTGCTATTTACCCATAGCTGGGGGAAGAAGATCATTCATACCTTTCCCAAGGGTATTAGTACGTAAGTGAATGTAATGGATTCGACTGGAATTTGAACTCGGCACTTCCGATTGTGGTCACATTTGATTTAATGCTTGATTTGTTTCTACGGTTTGTCAACATTTGGCAAGTTTCTTAAGGCCAGCAGATTTTTTTTTTTAAATTGTAAGAATTTTCTGGGAGATAATAGTTATACGCGTACTACTATTTAACCCATAGCTTTATGGAGAAGAGGTCTGTTAATAATTTCACAAGGGTACTTGCGCTTTAGTAAATATGACGAACTCGATTGCAATTTGAACTCGGATCTCCGATTTTTCTATTCCGAGCAGTTATCCCTTACTCTACCCGCGCATCCAAAGCGGTCACCCATCTACATACTGACCAGGCTCAACATGGCTTAACTTCGGTGATCGTACGATTCCTCAACCCGAGCCGATTAATCTTAATTCTATTTGATATATTTCAGGTTCGATTCATTCTGGGGTCTTATCCAAACTCGTTTTATTTCTTCTAATTATTAGTTTGATTATCCGCGATTATTCCACTGTTTAATCTTATTTCTTTTCTATTTTAAGTATTCATTAAGCATTCTTAAACAGTAAAATTTGATCCAGGATTGTCAATCTGTGATAATGGCTTATAAAGGCAAAAGCGAAATACTCAGCAGCAAGACCACTGATAAGTAGAATGTAGATTTTGAGGTGTGTGGAAGAAGGTTCACCGAAATCCAGGTTGGTAGCACCTGTAAATAGTGAATCCCCAAAACAAAATTCAACAGTACGCTTTTATAGCAAAATGATAATACAACACTTAAAAAAAAGTATATAGTAACACATTTTTATAGTATAAATTACCAGGAATACATTTTTATATTGAAAATACATAAAAAAATATATATTAACAATACATTTTACGATTTACAAGCTATAAATCTAAAAAAAAAACAAAAAAAACAATTTACACTGAAATTATAAATTTATGTACAAAATATCAGTAGGTGAAAGAACAAAATTACTTACAAAATGTTGAGATTTCGGCATTAAATAATCAGTCGAAATACTCAGGCAAGGAAATATTTACACATATGCACACATTATTTTCATTTTAGGAGATGTATCATTTAATATTCTTCATTTTAAGTACATATATTATACTAAATTATTACCATTTAAGAGAATATAAAAATTCAGAGAAGATGTATTAGTTTGTATAACAAATAATTAAATCCTTATATGTTTTTAATCTTTTAATATTTCATTATATTAATTTTGGGAATTCTTTCACATTAATATAAATATATAATTATATCCATTAATTTTGAAATAATAGTATTTTATTAATATAAGATTATTGAAAATAATTTTCTATTTTTATTTTACTGATTAAATCAGGTCACTTTCCATGTGTATGTCTCCTCACACCATGTCTAGACATAGCTCCTTCCTATATACAATTCTCTCCCAGCTCCTCCTCTCTCTTGTCTTATCACTATTCTGTTATTCATCCCTTTTTTCCGTTTTTCATTCCTTCACGTCTTCCAGGCTTTTAAAATTGGTTTTATTTCCATTTGTCTTGTTAACCTGAAGGATTTGAAAATCTCATTTAATTTTAATTTACAATCTGAAATTATCATCATCGATATTATGGGATAATCATAATTCCTAAAGTTTATTATATTTCTATTACTATCTATCTATCTATCTATCTATCTATATATATATATATATATATATATATATATATATATATATATTAAACAATCAGAATTAGCATTATATATATATATATATATATATATATATACACACACACACATATATATATATATATATGTATATGAAATGGACAAAGTTTGAGTATTATTTGTAAGACATTTTTTATGTTTATACATTCTTTTTATAGATACAAATATTTAAGTAAATGCTCTGTTTAATACTGTTTATTATTAAACAGAACATTTATTTAAATATTTGTATCTATAAAAAGAATGTATAAACATAAAAATGTCTTAAATATATATATATATATGTGTGTGTGTGTGTGTGCGCGTTAAGCATTTCACCCCAATCAAGGTGGGATGCCACTAGCACGCAAGGAGATACAGAGAGTGGGGGAGAGAGTAAAGTGTCGGGATAGAGGAATAGATCAAGGCATTTGGAGATGTCGATTGACATTACATTTCAATTGTTGGAGATTATATCTATCAGTGAAACCAATTAACAGGAAAGGAATTACACAGACGAGAGGTGCGAGACGGGAAGCTATTAAAGTAGATGGGACGGCTACATTTATCAGTTTCGACAGTAAAAGTGTGGGAACGAGATGTCAGCCTAGTTGCACGTTTGAATCCATGCAGCCTGGGAATTAGCGACAGGAGCTTATCGAAGCTGTTACCCTGAAAGTATTTGTAGAAAAGATAGAGGGAGTTGACGGCAAGTCTGTGAGAGAGCGACTGTAGACGAGATGCCAGATCATAGCCAATTACATTGCATGCCTGCCGAGAACCTTTAGAAGTTCGCCGTATATCACTCCTGTGTAATTCTTTGTGGGGATGTGTAAAGATATATATATATATATATATATATATATATATATATATATATATATATATATATATATATATTTTTTTTATATCTACTTTTGCACAGCCTTTATATCATTCTTAGAATATGACCAACAAGGAACAATTGATAAATTTCTTTTTGATTTTTTCTAGTATTCTTTCTACATTTTAAATATGATCCGAGAAAAGAAGTTAAAATAATTAACTACAAACTCCTTTAATATTTGGGTTTAATTTTATAAAACTTCTTCTCTCTTTAAGGCAATTACCTTCCATCCTCCCCTGAACCCTGTCACGTGTCTTTCGTCTGACTTTTTAAGTCAGTTCCCGGACCAAGAAACGTGTGGCCTGGGACAGTGAACTCGATTAGCTTTCGCTTGGCGCCTCTTTTCTCTTTTTTCGATGACGATGCCATCTACTTCCGCTTTAATAATTACGTCATTTATTTATTATAGTAAAGGTTATCTCCCTTGTTTTATTTTACATTTAAATGAAAGACGGGCTTATTAAAATTAGTATGGGCACTATTTCTTTTCTGTCACAAGCACTGTCCAAGGAAACATTAAAATAGATAAATCGTGTAATAGTTTGTTTTGTTTTTAGGTTTCACATTTAAATTTCTATTTCTGACACGAACTTAGTCCACACTGGGGTTGATAAGACATTCGACCGATATATTCATCTTCTGAAACAAGCTAGTCCACATATGAGGTGATTTGGGATTTTATTGTTTATTAATTAAATATATCTATCTATCTATCTATCTATCTATCTATATATATATATATATATATATATATATATATATATATATATATATAATGGATTATCCAGTCAGTGTCGACGTATGAGGATCTGACAGCTTACTTGATTTAGTTATGAAATTTTGTGCCTTAATCTTAAGTGGCATTAATGATCCGCTAGTGATTTACAAAGGAGGCCACATATGTAGCAAGTGTGAGGATTGTGAGATGAGATCGCTGTTAGTTTGGCTGACCTTTTAGATAGTGCTCTCGCTTCTTGAAGATGATTCAGACAAGTAGATTGAAAATTGTTGATTCCACTAAAACACGTTGATCTCCATTCTACCTGCTCTAAGGCTAAGCGCTCAAGGGTGTTATGTGGCATATTGACTGCTGACAAGTTGCTTTTTAGCTTGTCTTTGTATCTTAGCCATGGGCGTCTTACATTCCTGTAGACCTGATCTAACTGGCTGTACATTAGGATCTTGGGTATCCTGTCATCAGACATTCTCAAGACATGACCAGTCCACCGTAACTGAGACTGTATGATAAAAGTCTCGATTCCTCCAATATTACACCTGTTAAACAGGTCTACGTTAGATGTTCCTCTTTGAAGCTTAACTCCACAGATTGCATGTTGACAGCTTTTATGGAAAACATCTAGCTGGCGTATATGGTACCTGTATGGTGTCGACGACTCTGGACCATACAAAAGGATGGCAAGTATATTAGCATATGATACATATATATATATATATATATATATATATATATATATATATATATAGAGAGAGAGAGAGAGAGAGCGCTGATACATATATATAGAGAGATGATATATATATATATATCATCTCTCTCTCCTCTCTCTCTCTCTCTCTCTCTCTCTATATATATATATATATATATATATATAGAGAGAGAGAGAGAGAGATATATATATATATATATATATATATATATATATATATATATATATATATATATATATATATATGTCTACATAGGAATAATTAATAAATCTTTAATTCTGGAGGAGACATTATTTTCTATTCAGGCATACGGGCTTAATATAAATATGTTTATCTGTAATTCGAGGGCAATCAGTTCTAAATGACAAAGCCATCTTGATAGAAACCTTTGAAGGCTGGTCAGTGTTTTGGATATTTTATATATTAACTTGACCCACATTTTCGTTTAATGAAAATTATATTAATCACTCTTTTAATTTGACCGTTATTTTAACACAATTTTCCAGTTTCAACTAAATATATTTTGTACCCTATTGTATGCCTCCATCTACTGATAAAATGTATTCCTATACATTTATAGTGTTTTGATTTTTTTTGCGGGGGAGGGTTCAATATTTGATAGTTGTAAGCTTAAGATCTATGCTAACAGTTTCTCATTCGCACTTCTCGCTTGTGGGACACACTTCCGGCCAGCCAAATTTGATCATCAAAAATATAAATGAACTGTCAGCCGTTATCTACTGTCTTTCTCTCCTTAATAATGTTTCTGTTTTCTAATTCTTACACACCCTTCTGTCTATTATTGCCCTTACTACTTTGTTTTGGTGGGGAGATTCGATTAAAGCATATAAAAAAAGGGAGGCACCTCTACAGATATATGCGAATGTAGGTGTATACATATATCCAAACAAGATGACCGATATATCCAAAGAAAATGAACTTAACATTACTATACAGAATCAAATGTCTGTAAGGACGTATATAAGCAGATAGATAAATAAATTTTACCCTGTCACCGATTTTCAGTAAACAAGTAGAAATAAAGAAATTACTGTATTTAACTTACATACACATTGTGTTTAAGCAACAGGTTGGTTATGAGACACGTGTCCGTTATTGTTCAAGAGGCTTATCCGAGCAATGGCCAATATCCGCCCGTTTTGACTGAGACAGGATATTAGCAGCTAATCAGTGGAGTCACCCAATCCCCGATAACAAACGCTATCATGTGACTCCAACCCCAGTAACCACCTCTCATCAATTCACTTTCTTCAAACGTCAAAGGAACCTTCCTAACTGGGATCTTAATTAACTT
>CAHIKZ030000239.1:365000-380000 GCA_903632075.3 Acanthosepion pharaonis | reverse complement strand
AGAAAGATGTCTATGTAGATCAGTTGTTCAATATAATAGCTCAAGAATTATATTTAATCAGGTGTCCAGACTGTATCGAATTCGAAATTATTTGAAAGTTATTACAAATTCTAATATCGAAATTCAGAATACGAATTTTGATATCTGGCTGCCCAGATAGAATCCTACCCTCCCTCCATATATGAGGGTGGAACTTTTCTTCTCTTTTCGATAGAAAGAAAAAGCGTTTTATTATTTATTTTGATATTACAAATCGGTTACTACTCTTGCTTTACAATGGATGAATGATTTTATAAAAAATATGTAACTTGATACAGAACTAGAATTAATTTGCATGTTTTCACTTATATCGCACTTGACTCACTGTAAATCAAGTCATATTAAATTTGCATTCGAAAGTGACAACCAATCAGTTATTAACTGGGGCAAGAAATGGCTTATAACCCTGTAGCGAAAGTGATTTTCCGAGCAGAGCTTAGATGTGGCACAAGGCCGAAAGTACAGGGCACCCAGTAAGGATCCAACTCAATATTCAGTCGTTTATTGATCTAGCAAAACAAGCTTTCTTGCCATTAACCCACGTCGAGGTGCCCAGTTGAGTTTTTAAGCGTAGCTTAGATATGACACAAGGCCGAAAGTACGGGGCACCCAGTGAGCATCGACCTCACTACTCATTCGTATTTTATTTAGCGAGACAATCTTTCTAACCATTACAACATGTAGAAGTGATCAAATGATTTTTCTAAGCGTATTTTAGATGTGGCACAAGGCCGAAAGTACGGGGCACCCAGTGAACATCGAACTCACTACTTAATCGTAATTTATTCAACGAGACAAAGCTTGCTAACCATTACACCACGTAGAAGTACCCAAATGATTTTCTAAGCGTAACTTAGATATGACACAAGGCCGAAAGTTACGGGGCACCCAGTGAGCATCGAACTCACTACTCAATTGTAATTGATCTAGCAAGACAAGCTTTCTAACCATTACACTACGTCGAGGTGCCCAATTGATTTTCTAGGCGTAGCCCGGGGCACCCAGTGAGGATCGAACTCCCTATTCAGTGTAACTGTTTTAGCGAGAAAAGCTTGCTAACCCTTAAACCAGGTCGAGGTGCCCCGTTGATTTTCTAAGCGTAGCCCGAGGCACCCAGTGAGGATCGAACTCACTATTCAGTCATGACTGTTTTAGCGAGACAAGCTTGTTAACCATCACACCACGCCGAGGTTCACAAATCTCTAGTGAAAGACTGATAAGGGTTTCCCCTTTCGTTCTATTTAGTGTTTACAAGAATCCAAATAGAGAGCGAGTAATTAAATCTGAATAGGCAGAAGGAAATTTAATCGACCAAAAGCTGAAGCTATGACAGGATAAACCTATTAATGGTCAATTCTCTGATCCTGCCCACTAAGCCTGTACATCAGTGATTACCTTGTGCAGGATTAAACGCTGAAACCGACAGTTATATTCACCCAACACTGTACCGATCCCTGCTAACTAAATATTATGAAAGAAACATATTGATAAATTCTCTTGACCACAAATTCAGATTCAGTCCCTCTCTCACAAACGAGCCGTCGCCTCCCTCTGTCTTTTTTAGGGGATAAAATCAAGGCATTTGGAGACGTCGATTGACATTACATTTGAAATATGTCAGTGAAAGAAAATGAAAAAAGATATTAGAAAGAACCGGAAACTCTTTCCTAACCTGGAATAAAATATTAAAAGTCTACGTCTTTTCATAAGGAGTTTGAATTTTAGTTGATGTCACAAAACTTTCTTCGCTATCGCTTTGTTCGTAGAACGAGTAGAAAATCGGTTAAGGCTGTCCGCGTTAGGGTTTTTGTTTTCCTCTACACATCAGCGTGCGCACATCCACACATACTGCTCTGGCATCTCGTCTGCAGGCGCTCTCTCACAGACGTATTGTCGGGTTCCTCTGTCTTTTTTACAAATATTTTCACGGTAACTGCTCCGACGAGCTGCTTTCGCTGGTTTCCAGGCTGCATGAATTTAAGGGTTCAACTAGGCTAGCATATCGCTCTCACCCTTTCACTGTCGAAACTATTAAATGTAGCCGTCTCTTCTACTCCAATAGATTCACGTCTCGCAATTCTCGCCTGTGGAACTCCTTCCTCTTTTCCAGTTTCCCTGATAACTATAACTATCCAACTATTCAAATGTCAGTCGACGTCTCCAGATGCCCTGATCTATCCCCTATCCTTCTCTTCATCACTCCTCTTTGTTCTACTTCCAACTCTCTGTAACCCCTTGCATGCTGGTGGTTTCCCGCCTAGTTGGAGTGAAACGCTTAAAAATAAAAAGTATTAGCCTCCACTGAATATAAAACTCGGCATGACCGGTTGGGCCAATATCTATACTGGAAAATCTGGTACTCTTACGAGAAGGACCTGTAAAATAATGATGGTATTTTAGAATACACATTTAAAGAACAGTCAAAGTCCACCGCCCAGACATAGTGATCAAAGACCGCTAAAACAGAATATTCTTTCTTATTGATATTGGCAGTTCTTGTAGACTAATGTAGCTTTGAAGATTAAGAAAAAAAAGCTATCACAATACAAGGATCTTGAAGTGGAAATCTAAAAAATGTGAGCTATGAAAACATCAGTAATTACAACTGTGATTAGAAACTAGGCTTGGAAATTGGAAAAAGGTTCTGGTGAACTAATTGAATGGGTCTCTGGCATCCTATGATTTAAAGAAATACAAAAGATTGCTCACACAACGATGGGATTTATCGACGTAAAGTGTATGTGTGTTTACGATGATTTATTATTTTTTCGGCACAAATGTTCAGTGGAAATTGTCATGAAAGGCTTCCTGATGTTAGGCCTCTGGTTGGGAACCATAATAATAATAATAATAATAATAATAATAATAATAAGAAGAAGAAGAAGAAGAAGAAGAAGAAGAAGAAGAAAAAGAAGAAGCAGAAAAAGTAAAATAATAATACTAAGAAGGAGAATAATAATAATAATAATAATAATAATAATAATAATAATAATAATGAGAAGAAGAAGAAGAAGTACAATAATAATACTAAGGAGAAGAACAAGAAGAAAAAAATAATAATAGTAAAAATAATAAGATGAAGAAGAATCAGTATAATAATAATAATAATAATAATAATAATAATAATAATAAATAAAAATGAAAATAATAATAATAATATTAATAATAATAATTTTATGATGAATTATATCACGCCTGTTAAAATTCCCTAATTGTATCTGAAATATTTTAGCGTAACAGCTATTGAAATATGAAGCCTAACTATGATTGCAGGTGTCTATTCAAAGTAACTCGTCAATGGTACGGCAATAAACTAAATTCGGTTACAAGGCCTCTGATCGGCGGGGGGGGCGTGAGTGGCGTAACACCACGCCTTATTTGCTGTTGTACCCAGGTACACCCAGACACAGGGTTGTATCGCCTGTTAGGGTCTGTGACACTATTTAGCTATGGTAATTGGCTAACTAATTAAGCATGGAAATTAAAAATGGGAAATACTTAAGAGAAAGAGCTATAACGAAAGACATACCGAGCGACATTATTTTATTTTAACAAAAGAAAAATGGGTAAAGATTTTATTTTCATTTACGAAGAAAGGTATTTTTTTCGCAGAAGATAGAAAATTCGTAAGAAAAACAGGTATCGGATTCTGTCATAATTAATTAATGTCATGACACGACAAGGGAAAACGAATACGGATAAAGGATAACAATCTTCCCACACGTGTGGCAATAATAAAAATTTCAATTCGGTCAGAGGCATACAAAGCAGAATTCTAGAAGATGATCGAAACTTGGTCAAGCATGCGACCGAGAAAGAATTAGGTGAGACCACCCCAAAAAGAATAGCCATAAATTATCTTTCGGAGATATCATTTGGTTTTGGTTCTTGTGTCCAGAAGAAGACCCATCTGTTGTATGTCCGGATCTTGTCATGATAAGAGTTAAGCGGATAAAGAATAACAATCTACCCACACGTATGGCAGCGATAAAAATTTCAATTTGGTTATCTTAAAAAAAAAACGACGAAGAAAGCCATTATTATTACCTGCACAAGCTGTTGGCGACAGAATGCGATGATATTGAGATGAGAGAGACAAAGAGATTTGGTGACCACCCAGTTAATAACCAGTTAATAAGTCAGAAAAAATTTCGCTAATGAATTCCAGGTGACCCCAAGTTAAGATGAAAAAAATTAATGTCCGCAGTACGATTCATAAGAATTCTGGCCGAGAGAAAAGAAAGAAAGAAAAGAGAAAGGAAGAGTTTAGGAGGATAATCCTCCTACGACCCCCTCTAAAACAGAAAGTAATTGATTTCCAAAAATGGGAAGTGATAAATTTTCCTGTCCGAAGACAAACAAAATCCTTATTGGGGATTTGGAATTATCGAAGAACCCAAACCACGACAGGCCTTTTTTAAGAACGACTTAGACTCACACCACCAAAACAAGTTTTGACGAATATCGCATGAAGATACTAAAAGGCAGTTTATTGGAAAACAACTTAAGATATCAAGACTCGCCTGAGAAACGCAAAGTGTCACGAATCCATAGAAGCGGGTTGGGAGAAAGACGCAGTCCTGTATTCAGCAAACAGACATAAAGATACTTGTTATTTTTTCAACACATTTGAACCTTTTGAGTTTGTTTCATTATTTTTCTTTTACATACACTTGTGCGGTATCACCTTTGCCCCGGATTCAGGTTGCACTACAGCCCGACGCTTGATTGATTTCGTCTACTTAAGATCAAATCACAACGTGGGTAGGTTAGACTAGAGAACAAAGCAGTTACTTCGGTAACCAGACGGTGAAGGCGAGCTGGGAACGACAAAGCTGATATCGAATCTAACCAGACATCGACCACGACCAAGACAAGTAGAGGGGTTAGTGTCATACATGGTTCCGTGGTAAACCAGATTTCCACCCGAAGCAGCCAAGGGCTAGATCGTCACATATGGTGCTGCAGTCGGCCCAGGGTTAGAGAGGGTCACAATTTGGGGCCGTGACCGGGACTGACCGTTTGCGTCACAATTGGCGCCGCGACCAGCACCGAGGAAGACGTCACAGTCTCAACATGGGCTAATAATTAACCCCCAAATGGGGGTCAAATTAGATTTTTATATTAAAAATACCAGCAGTACAATATTGAAAAAATGAATTACCGGCAATACATTTTTGTCAAAGAAATTACTAATGCCTGCAGAGAAAATTAAATTTCGGCATTACATGACTCATATGTTGTTGATATGCCGTTAAACAAAAAACAATTAACGAATCAAAGTAAATGGCTACAAGTTTCAATATTCTCTAGTCTTTTCATTTGACGAAAGCAGGCGGCATAAACCTGAGAACATTATCGTCACTTCCGTCTTCCCTTTCTTTCTTTCTTTCTTTCTTTCATTTTCTCACAGAAATAGCGTCTTTGATATATGTTTTCCGTCTTTCCTCGCGATCAAAACGGAATAGTCCATTATTTATTTGCGGTAATGGCATGTACCAGGGATATCTGTAAAGGAAGTTCTCAGGTAGGCATAGAAACGGTATACAATCCTCCTTAGGTGAGATAAAAAGGCTTTAATAGGGAACGTCCGTGTATGTGATGTCTCGGCACAAAATTACTGCTTACATCTATATCACGCTGAAGCACCAGTAATCTTGGACAAGGTATAAATATGCTTATTGTCCCCTAGCTATTGGTTAATTAGTAAGGCTTTTACCACTAAACCATTTTTAGCTCCAAAAAATATACTAAAATCTAAAAAATATTTTCTGGCTTTAAATAACATGAAAAGGCTTGATAAGCCGTAAAAAACGATTCAATAAAAATATGACAAAATAAAACTTGGGTAAACAATGTTTGTGTAGGACAATTTCAAGCTCAGCGGACTGCTTCGACTCGAGATTGCATCAGAAGGAAAAGTTGTCAGAAGATGTTATGTCATCACGTTTTGGCTTCGTGACATTTTCGTTCAGTTTGGCAATTCCCAGAATATTGAGCATACCATGGACCGAACATATTAGCAACAACGAGGTTTTTCAAAAGAGGGACACAAAAAGGAAACGCATACTTAACATCAGGAAGAGACATCTGAAATTTCCCGGGCACGTAATAAGAAAAGAGGGCTTGGAAATCCTAATACTTACGGGATAGATTGAGAGAAAACGGGACAGAGGAGAGCAGCGCGTAACATACTTGATAGGCTTGAGCAAACTGATGACAGAATAGGGTTTGGGAGAAACTGCAAAAAAGACAAAACATTAAGAGTTACAAGGGAGAGGAAGATGTGGAGTGTCGTTACCGTCTATGTTCTGAAGAGACACGGCACATAAAAGAAGAAAGAAGCATCCTGTCTGCGAATACACAATTCCAAAAGGAAGCATAAGATCACACTATATAAAAAAAGGTCTCCAAATTTCAGTATTTGAATGTCAGGCATCCAATATAATTAGGGTTTCGATCTCTGATAATTTCAGTCACTATGCCATGGAAAGAACAACAAATATAGATCTGCCTATGGTGTTTGAGGGAGAATAGTGCTATGGAAAATTAAACTCAATCTCGTCAAGCTGTGACTTTTGGCACGTCAGTGCATATAACAATGCCAATGATAATTTCGTAAATGTTTAGCGTCTTCCAAATAAGAATGGTTAATAATTTCGAGTTTAAATACTTATCGTATTTGCTCCAAGAACTTTGGCAGTTCTGCTGGAGGAATTCATTTTAGTTTTTTTGTTTGGATGTACCCATTTTACAATTCCGTTTGCTATTCTGGTATTTATATCGTGTCTCGCAAAGAATTTTGTCAAAGATTTAATCGCTCTCCGATTTTTTCTTCATGGTCTTTATTTGTACATCAACTTCTGAGTCTCTCTCTCTCTCTCTCTCTTTCTCTTTATATATATATATATATATATATATATATATATATATATATATATATATGGAACTGAAAAAGTTCTGAGCCAGACCAACTTGACGAATCAGTATTCTGATGTTTGCTCATAAAATATTTTCAGTAATCATTATCTATAGTGATTTTCCAAGCTTAGCTTGAATGTGGCACAAGGCCGAAAGTAAGGGGCACCCAGTGAGGATTTAACTCACTACTGAGTCATAATTGTTCTAGGGAGACAAGCTTAGTAACCATTAGACCGCCTCGGGGTACCCAGTAAACATTATCTATATATGCCTGTGTATTGCATGACTCTATTAGTTCTCATAGCTCTTAACTTTTTCTTTGCTCTTATTCATTCTGTTTCCTTTCTCTTCCCGTCTTCTTCTTCTTCTTCTTCTTCTTCTTCTTCTTCTTCTTCTTCTTCTTCTTCTACTGCTGCTGCTGCTGATTTTTCCCATTTTCTCGCCTATTTTGTAATAAATTACAACTCACTCAATCACTCACTCACTCTTCCTATTCTTTCTTTCTCCCTATGAAGTTCTCTTACACCCTCTCACTTTTTTCCTGCTGCTCACTTTTACTCTTTCGTCCGTTTTCTTTCTTTCTTTGTCGTTCTTTAATTCTTTTCTTCCCATTTCTCACCTGATCACTTTTTTCTTTTCTGTTTTATTCCAGCTGTACGCTTTCTTTCTTTCTTTCTTTCTTTCTTTCTTTCTTTCTTTCTTTCTTTTTCTTCCAGTTCCCCTCTCCGTTTTCCCGTCTTGACTTTCTCTTTTCTTTCTTTATTTCTTCCTCTTTATTTCTTCCTTTGTCTTTCTATTTTTCTTTTTTCATTCTTCTCTTGTTTTTATTCCAACTTTCTTTGTTTCTTAATTTACACCACAATCTTATCGATAATTTTTTTTTTCTCTCTCTCTCTCTCTCTTTCTCTCTTTCGGCCAAAACCGTAGCTCGACGAACACAGAAACGTTTGTAGTTGTTTTATTTTCGGCTCCGAACTTTTATATATTTTATATTTTATCCCATTTCTTTTTTTTCTATTCGCCTTTCTCCGAATTGCTTTGATTTTGTAGATGTCTATTTTAGCTTTTCTTTTATTCGCTGTAGTCTACAAACGCATCCCTCTGTTAAGTCTTGACATTTTTTTGTTTTTCTTTATTTCTATTTCTTTCTTTATTTATTGGATCCACGAGTATTTTAGTTAATGTCACACGACTTTCTTCGCTATCGCGTTGTTCGTAGAACGAGTAGAAAGTCGGTTAAGGCTGTACGCGTGAGGTTGTTTGTTTTCCTCTACACATCAGCGTACACACATCCACACATACTGTGTACAGCACATATACATATGCACACAAATGAGACATTCTGTTCAATGCCTTGTTGGTATTAGAAGTTGTTGTTTACGAAGAAAACTTACGGCATCGTTATTGTCTCTGCACTGACCGATTTTATTATATTTTTGTCTCCTTACACAGAAGAGTTCCTTGTGTATAATTATTGTGTTGCGCGGAGAACATTCGCTGAGGCTTCTTCAATATTGCTCTATAATACGCAGGTAGAACATTCGGCGTCTATGTTATTTGGTAATAAAACACCTTTGTGATGGACCATGCTTTGAATGAATAATAATAATAATAACACGCTGTTATTATCAAAATTCTTCCGTTTGCTTTTGTTGAGTCATAAATAATTTCCGGTTTTGTACATCTTATAAAAACGAATTATATTTTATTCGAATAGAATATTCACCATTATTTGGAATGGCAAGCTGCCACTAATCAGCCAGCTCTTCAGTACGTTTTGAAGAGATTTACTTCGATTTTGCTGTTGGAAAGGATTTCTACGAACCCACGTATCTGATATTTATTAGAGAAAATTTTCCCTCTCAAAGCGTTTTGCGGCGATCAATCAAAGGAATAATCGGTTGGAGCAAACCCAGTTATCACTTTCCACTCTCTGTCGAGTCAGTTATTAACCCCCTACTGAATCAGGTTGTGAAAAAAGGTCGGCTTTTAAATTAAAGACCCGAGTATTTCCACTCGGGCCGCTGGTCATAGCGCGTCTAGGCTGTTCTTAGTTGGTCATATCTTGTCTAAGCAAGTCATAGACGTTCATACCACTGCCACGGAACAAATGCTTCGCAACGATAGAGGTTCACAGAAGAGGATAGAAGGCCTCCGACACGCAACAGGCACTACATCTGCAGCATCCATCCCGACTGGGTGGGGGGGAAACCTGCCAATCTCTCCGGAAGAACCCGGGTGAAGAGCCCACACTCTCTATAGAGTCCAAAACCTTCTCAGTGTTCTTGCAGGTGACAAATTATTTTCTACCATTTAGCCTCTCTCTCACAGATGCGATATAGCAAGCCTATCTCTACTTCTATGAGAGTGTTCGGACGAACTGCATTCTTTCTATTTTTCTTTTTTTTTTGACAGCTCTAATCTTTAGGGTCAGGAGCTGCCATGCCACGTACATTGTTGCAAAGCATCCTTATTCTTCCATTACAGAGATATACGTTCCACTCGAACAGCTTCCCGCGTACCACTGCTCTGATGAATCGATTTCAAAGAGGATATATATATATATATATATATATATATATATATATATATATATATATATATATATATATATAATGAGAAAGAACAGTAAGATTTATAAGCCAGTGTTCATATTAATTGTTTCTATCTAAAATAAAACAGTGCTCCATAGAATACGGCAGAGCATAAATATGATAAATTTACTGATTTAAAAATATAGTTCCATCGCTACACAGGAATTACTATGTTTCAAAAAAGAAACTATCAACTTCAAATTTAATTATGGAATTAAATTAAAATCCTTAGTATTGTTTCATATTCAAGCGAATTTTGTAATAACTTATTTTGAAATTTACTGAGTTCATAGTATTAGTTTCTAAGGATACGGGGAAATTCAATCATTTTGATAAGGGGCAGTAGGGTATTGATTTTCACTGAAAACTATTGTATCAAAATATGAGTTACTTTCGAAATGAAGTCAAGGTAGGGTAGGGGTGCCTGTTCAACAAATGATGACATTCGTTTTTAGCATGTCTTTTGTTTGTTTTTTTTTAAAAGACAAAACGTTTTTCGACACTTTTTTGACATTAAATTTGTGATTTTATACATAAAGATTTTTTTCCAAAAGGGTTGTTTGAATATGAGTACGTCGTATTAAAATACAATATATATATATATATATATATATATATATATATATATATATATATATATATATATATATGTGTGTGTGTGTGTGTGTGTGTATTTAGGCAGCATTTTTTCATTCATACATGTTTCATTATATAATATAAACCCGTGTTGTCTATTTATTTTATGTAAATTCTTTTCATAATGTCTGATAAGTTTAATTACATTATCATTAAACGAAGAAAGAAAATCACAATATTGATCCATATTTTTTAATCCAATCTAAGCTTTCGGCTTACATAAGCCATTATCATTCATATATTCTTCTTTAAGTTAGTTCACCCCAAGCAAGGCGATAATGCCACTAAGACACAAGTGCCTACTGTGAGTGAAAGAGAATGAAAAAAGATATTAGAAAGAACCGGAAACTCTTTCCTAAATCGGAATAAAATGTTAAACGTCTACGTCTTTTCATAAGGAGTTTCAATTGTTACTCTTTCTATTTTCAGCCTTGTAGTTGCCATGTAGAAATTTTCCTAAATACAAGCGCAGAGCTCTTTTCAGTCAAACATTTATTGTCCCGTTGCAGCTGTTGAAAATATAAAAAATTGCATTAAGTGTGTTAGTGCATTTTTAAGCAGGTCTAAATGAATAATACGCCAACGCTCTCATTTAATGCAAAATATTATCATTCTTCCAAGGAGCGCAGCATTTTGAGTCGGTTGAAGAGATTTACAGTTGTCAGTCCGCTGTTTTTTTTGTGTTGAACTTTGTTGAATTTTAGTTTACTCCAAATTTATTCGTAACTGCCTTGCATGCCTAGTAGTTAGACATTACAAATGGTTTCCCATATCGGGAATTACTTATGAGTTAATTTATTACAGGGTGATATGGATAAATTCTCGCCATTTTAAATTTTTCATTTCGCGCATGCGCATTGTTTGCTTTTTGATTTTATTTTGTAAGGTCAGTTGGGTACCGTCTGTGAAAAAACAAAAAAACAAAAACAAAAAAAAAAAAAACACCGTGTCTCAATTCATCCCACCGGAAATGCTGTACTGCTTGGCACTCGCACTGGAAGCTCCAATACGAACATTTCAGAGTGTTCGTTGTCAATCTGACAATAGAGCACAGGATTCGGAAAGAGATGGATGAGTCTAATGGTGATTAAGAAGCTAGGGCTGTTCGGAAAACACACTCTTGTCGTTCTGAAAAGAAAGAACTCCCAAATTTGTTGGTGAGGGCCCCAGGCTCAACACGAGAGGCCTACATAAAGTACTTTCAGGAGGTAGTACTGCCTGGGGTCAAATGGGCGGTTGCCGGAAGACCCTATATCTAGTAAGAGGACTCTGCACCATGTCACACAAGCAGGAGATCCCAGTGAGACCATTTTCTGCAAACACATCACCCCTTACATCAGCAACACCACTTGATTATTATGTATAATTCGTAGTTGAGCGAGAGAGCCACAAATCTCGTTAGAACACAAAAGATGAACTGACGGCAAAGCTTATGGCAGCATTCACCAACTTAAACAAGGACGCAGTCCGGAAGAGATGCAGGAGATTCTGATGTCGACTGGAGGCCGTGATTGAATTCAAAGGCGACTTTATTGAATAAATTTACTCTTTAGTATTTCGAGATATTTTTTGCGTTATTTTGGTAAATATATCTGTTAAAATTAGATGTCAGTTGTACTTTCATTTTTGCGTAATTCAGACGACAAATTATCCATCGCACCCTGTATAATAAGCAGGAAAGTGCTTAATACATTTTCTGTCCAAGTTATTTAATAATAATTAACAAAAAGGAGCAGAGTTGTAAAATGCTGCAATGTTTAGCAAGGTAAATCATCTTCGTAAAAACTAATAACGAGATTATATCAGTTAATATTGGGTTAGAGTAAGTGGCACCGGGGCTATCTCTGAACGATTTTCTGTCTTGGATTGAGTGCTTATTATTTTTTCCCGCCATCCTGTTTACCTACTTGTTCACATCCTAAATGCAGTTGGATCGATCACCACTTTACATGTCATAGGCTGTCAAGGACATCATTTGAGGTGCAAATCTATACAAGGTTGCTAAGTGTCGCCTTCAATATAAAAATTCTGGTAGATTTTTGTATATCACATGGTGAGTACGGTTTCATACTGGGCTAACCGCAGATCAACTTCTGCTAGTGCAAAGGTTCCTCATCCTATTATAAATGTACTTGCTCCAACTTTCCTTAGTTTGGACGACCTTTACTCCGTGCCAATATCTCATAGATAATGGACTATTCCGTTTTGATCGCTTGGAAATAGGAGGAAAAGACACTATTTGTTTTCAGTGAGAAAATGAATGAAAGAAAAAAAAAAGAAAAAAAGAAGTGTTCAACGGCTGCTTCAGAGAATTTTTAAAAAAATGTTTTCAAATTCAAATCTTTTCATTTGTACGCATGTCTTAAAATAACGACCGGCATTCCTATTTATGTGAGTTACTGCAATGTTAAAGTTTCTAAGCTCAAATATTTTACGATGCGATACGGGAATTTCTACGCATATTTTATCTTTGTAGAACTCACCATCAATCATTTACTTAAGAATTCTGATTATTCAGAATGGTAACTTAGGAAAGCCGGGAAACATTCACGGGTTAAAACCAGTTGCTATTAAATTCGATTCCTGTCATCTAATATTTGCCGTCATGAATCGCATACTACAAGAGGTTGATCGATAACTATAATTATTAATACTGAGTTCGATCTCCAGCGTTTGCTCTATACCAAATTGAAACTAGGGTTGACATGTAGCAAAATCAAGCAATCTAACTAAACGGGGGCCTAGACAGGCGACAGTTGTTAGCAATCGTATTACATTATTTATAATCGGACTGTTATCCGCATCTTCGTTGCCATATTCACAACGTTTCGGATGTGGTACGCTCTGGCCTTCTTCAGGTGATTGGAATTTTGAACTGAACACTTTATTTTGCCCACCAGGGTAGATTGTTCTAGTTCCACACGCCATGCCTCTTCTGGATGTCTCAGTTATTTCCCTTTAAACCAACTCACCAAGTTTTGGTTCACAACTCTTTGGGTCTAGTCACTGGATCTAACCAATGTCTTTATCCACTGAGCCATGGGTGCTTGGAACTATACAATCTACCCTGGTGGACGAAATAAAGGGTTATTTTCGAAATTTCAATCACCTAAAAAAGACCAGAACGTACACGACCGAAACGAATAAAGACGAGGACAACAATCCGAATAATGTAAATACTGCAAGTAGTTATAATACCCCATGTCAGAGATAAAGAGAGATATTGAAGAAAAATTCCGATCGCCTGAAGAAATCTGGAGCGTACGACGGAAACGTTTTGAATATAGCAATGAAGATGAGGACAACAGTCCGAATAATGTAAATAATGTAAGTAATTATAATACTCATATAATATCTCAGAGATATAGACAGATATTGAAGAAAAACCCCAATCACCTGAAGAACGCCGGATCGTACAACGGCCGAAACGTTGTGAATATGGCAATGAAGATAAGGATAAAAATCTGAATAAGGAAAATGATGCAAGTATTCATAATACCTCATGTCAGAGATAAGGAGAGATAGTGAAGAAAAATTTCAATCACCTGAAGAAAGCCGGAGCGTACAACGACCGAAACGTTTTGAATATAGCAATGAAAATGAGGATAACTGTCAGAATAATGTAAATAATGTAAGTAATTATAATACCTCATCTCAGCGATATAGACAGATAAGGCTATTCTGGTTGACTATTACTAGCATGTATTGAGATCGTCCCTCACTGTGTACCATTTACCAAATAGGCGAACCGTACTCGAATTTTGAGTGAATTCTTTCCATCCTCTTTTCGCGCAGAAATACTTAACCAAGATATGAATCCATATTTTCTACACCCGAAAGTTCTGGGATAAATATGAAGGCAGATTAGGCCGCCGAGCCGTGCTTTGCAACTGGTGTACATATATATGACTTGTTGCGTGATATAAAACATTGGATATAGTATGGACTAGACTGTTAAATATGTCATGGGTCCTCTACAGTCTCGACTGAGAGTGCATAGAAATAATTCGAAAGCCACAAAATCTCCAAGAATTAAAAGTATACTTAGCAAAAGTCATAAACTTGGTATATTTCTTCGGTTAGCAGGGAACAAATTTAGTTACCAATACCTTCCTCAAAATTTACTAACTTTATTAATTTTTTTCCTTTATCCCATCCAATCCGTGCCTGTGCAGTAGCAGTAGTGTGCTTGACTTACCCACCGATTGCAAATAGTCAGTCAATTTCCTAGTACCTCTCCAGGGTACGGTAGAAAACATTTTAATTCCACCGGCACATATTCTCCGTCACCTACTGAACGAGAATGTAGAAATGTAGTTTGCAACAATGACTCCGTCTGTTTTTCTAAATTTGGGAAAAAAAGAAGAAAATTTGGCAACTTAGAGAAAGCTGACTACATACGGAAAATCCTGTCGTCCAATCTGCTGGTTTTCTAATCGTAGCATTGAAGTGGCACAAAGCCGAAAATATGGGGCCTTCAATGAAGATCGAACTCACTATTCAGTCGTAAATCCTCGAACGGAATAAGCATGCTAACCATTACGCCACGTCGAAGTACCCAAATTTACTAAACCCTAAGGCCGAAAGTATGGGGTACCGGGTGAGGATCGAACACATTACTCAATCGTAATTAACATATCGAGACAAGCTTTCTAATAATTACATCGTGTTGAAGTGCCCAAATGATTTTCTAAGCGAAACTTAGATGTAACACAAGACCGAGGCAGGCTTGTCAGACAATGACACCCCGTCAAAATAACCCACACGTCAACAGAGAATGTGTCATATTGGTTTTGTAAGTTTAGCTTAT
>CAHIKZ030000239.1:355000-360000 GCA_903632075.3 Acanthosepion pharaonis | reverse complement strand
AAATTTAGCCATGATCAAGACAAGTTAACAGAAAAGCAATTTATTAATTATTTTTATATTTAAATATCCTTTATTTTTTAAAAAAAAAAGCTTCAAACTCCAATGACATGGGTTCGATGTCTCAGTCAAGACTTTTTCATTTGATATTTTAAATTGATCACTAAATTCCTTAATCTTTAAGAAGTGGATTATCCTCTCCCGTTTGTCTTCCTCAGCGGATTTAAATTAATCATTATCGGTCTCTCTACAAAAAAAAAAACAAAAAAAAAAACAGATTCATCATAAATCTATTTTAAGGAAAACGCTACCGTTTAAAAATAGAATAGAATGTCTTAAAAATAAACGATTATTTCGGGAGACTTTTTTTTTATTTTCAAATTTCATGACTAATTTTTTCTTATTAGAATTGAAAGTGCGGCGCAAAGTGTTATTTATTTTACATGTGCGCCCTGAATTAGGAGGAAAGTTGAGAAACACTGCTCTAAAGGAACAGAGTTTCGTAGCTGATATTTCCTCTGATCTAACTCTGGGAGAGAAGTGGCTGGTTACATCCAATGACTCGAAAACATAACTAGTTACGTTCCATCATCATCGATCGCACTCTGAACTATCACGAATCACGATGAACGGATATTCTCTTAAGGACGATCTGTGCCTTGAGCTCAACCGAAACCTCAAGTGAGATTTTTTACATACGATCCAAAGCGAAAGATTCTAAAAAATATTCGGTTTATTCTACCGCTCCTGTAATTCTCTGATTGCTCATGTAGTGTTAGCACCAACTGAATATAAATCTTGACATGATAGAGTGGGCTAATATCTATACTGGAAAATATGCCACATTTACGAAATGGAAACTGGTATGAACATCACCCAAATTCAGTTACAGAGATAGAAGCTGTAACAATTTTATGGGACTTTACAATACACACAGACAGGATAATAAAAGCTAATCCCCCAGATATCGTAATTAGAGATCGGATAGACAAAAATATGTTTTTTTTTCTTTGTTTTTTTATGACAATGGCAGTCCCTGCAAATTGTAATGTATCTTTTAAGACCTTCAAAAACAATATCAAAATACAAGGATCTTGTAATGAAAATCTCAAAAATGTAGTACAAGAGGGCATCAATAATTCCAGTTGTGGTCGGGGCTCTTGGTTTGATTGGGAAAATTTCTGAATGTCTTATTGACGAGATCCTTGGTAGCCTTAAAGAAATACAAACAATTGTTCTTACATGTATAACTCACACATTGTGAAGAGCTTTATCTATATAAAATGGATGTGCTCTTAGGATTTATTTTTTATCAATATGTTCAGTGGAGAATATCACGTCTGATGCCGTTTCTGACCTTACGTCTCAGATTTGGGAATCGGAAAGAAATAAGTATACAACAGAAATCAAAGAAAATAAATAAAGTAAATAATAGTAATAATAATAATAATAATAACAACAACAACAACAAAAACGGAAACTGTAAGAAACTGGTACAAACAACACCCTAACTCGGTTACAGAGATAGGACCTGTAACAATTTTAAGGGACTACACAATACACAGAGACAGAATAATCAACGCTAATCGCCTAGACATAGTGATTAGAGACAGCAAAGACTGGGATTTTCTTTTAAGAATGGCAGCCTCTGCAGAATATAATATATCTTTGACCTTCAAAAAACTATCAAAATACAATGTTCCTGAAATGGAAATCTCAAAAATATGACACACGTGGGCATCATGCTATCATATAGCTTTACAAGAGACAAATTAGGCCCCAAATGGAGTATTGCTGCCTTATATGAACTGGAGCTATCATGTCTCCACTTTCCAGTCTCGATGTTGTCCAAAAGTGCCTCCACGTCCTTGTGGGTGACAAATTATTTTACATCCTTTAAAGCCTTTCTCTCAGAAAAAAAGGTGCAAGCCTCTTACTGTCCTATCGCTATTTGCAATTTCCCTTGCAAGTGCTCAGAGGAACAACAATCCTTCATTGCACCCGTTCTATCATTCCTGGGTAAGACCTTCAATACAGCGCACATTGCAACAAGCCAATCTAATGTTGGTGATATATAACTTGCCACGAAACACTACTCTATGGAATTTTACTCCCAAGCTGATACTTCCCCGATTACTACAATCTTAACCTGTTCAAGTACCCTTATCTTCCCTACATATCCACATATAATTTCCTCTGTAACCCTCTACCTTAAGTGGCATTGTACAGGTTGAACATTCATTCTCATCCTATATTTGCCGCTATCTTTAGTCTAAGCTTAAGTGCGAATATATACTTAACCTTAAAATAATTTCTAATCCAGTTGTTAACGCAAAATTAAGCCTTACCCTAAATGTGGACACGTCATTAAACTTAAAATAAATACTGACTTAAAACTTAAGGGAAACTTAAGGTTACCATAAATCTAACTTTAAAGAGAAACTCATTTCTAAAACCAAATTAAAATCTCATCCTAAACTTGACGTTATCTTAGATTTAACGTAAATTAAAACTAACTTTAAAGTAAAAATTAACAACCGCAATTTATTTTCTACCTTAAACGTAAACCTGTTAGTGAAATCATCTCTAACCATAAAAAAAAAATGTCGGCTTACACACAATGCTAACTTAAAGGCAATTCTCAATTTTAATCAATTTTTTTCTTTTTATTTACCATGTCCTTTCAGGACGTAGGCGATCATGGCTCTCCACCTCCTTCTATCCCTTTCCGCTCTCTGCAAGTTCCTTCCATCTTCTTCCTATCCTAGACCACCTGCTCAAGCTCGTTAGTTATGTCATTCGCTGCTTTCCATTGTCTCTCTTTGCCTCTATTCGACCCGTGAGTATCAGATTCTCCAGGCCTTCTTTCCTTATTATGTGTCCTAGAAACATCAACTGCCTCTTTCTGAAGTTAAGTATAAGCCTTTTCCTTGTTTGTAATCTATCTAAGACCTCGTCGTTGCTCAGATGATATCCTTAGCATCCTTCTGTAGAAACATATCTTTGTCGCCTCGAGTCTCTTCCTCATCCTTGAGAAAATTGTCCAACATTCGCTGCCATAAAGAAGAACAGATGCCACGTAACAGGTCAGTATTCTTTTCTTTGATACCAAATACATTTTTCTATCTTTAAAAGCTATCACTAAATGTAACATTACGCTTCGCCTAACCCTATACGTTAGTCTTGTTTTGAATTCAGTGATTTCCTTCACGCAGACGATTTTCCATCTTAAGGCAAGAAAGCTCCGTACACGTCCCAAGAGTCACTCGAGGTAGAGGGTTGCACATTAAGTGGCTCAGTTTACAGGAGTACATGAAGAAGATATTACGATATTGAATCTATAGGAAATGGGCTATAGCGTGGAAATATTTCATCACCCACAAGGACGGGGATACACCTTTGAGCTCCAGCAGTACTCCATCTTTGGTCTGATCTGACTCTTGTAGAGAATTGCAGGAAGAGTTAGGTACTTACTAGTAAGCTACAGGGAAAGACCATTTTTATAGTATCGTTGGTTGATTATGTTTAGCAGAACATCAACACATCTATGGGTTATTTAACGCCGGAATCTAAATATTTTGTACACAATTTCATGCTTTTTGACAACAGATATTTTGTACATAATTTAAATGAAAACTCTATCACTAACCATTATCGGAATTGCTAAACCAAAATTTCCTGTTTTCAAATTTCATAGCTATTTTTTCTAATTAAAATTTAAAGTGCACCCCCCATAGTTTTAGTTTTTCTAAAAGTGCGCCCTGAATCAAAAATGGTTGAGAAATACTGGTTATGAAATCCTGACAGAGTCTGTCTTTCTTCAGTCTTGTTTTGAATTCAAAGATTTCCTTCACGTAGATGCTTTTCTGTCTTAAGGCAATAATGCCTTGCACACGTCCCAAAGGTCACTCGAGGTAGAGGGTTGCAAATTGAGTAGCTCAGTTTACGGGAGTACATGAAGAAGAAATTTCAATTTTGAGTCTATAGGAAAGAGGTTATAGGATATAAAATATTCCATCACCCACAAGGACGTGGATGCACTTTTGAGCTCTATCGAGACTGAAAAGTTAAGACTGGGTAATTCCAGCAGTAATCCATCTTCGGCCTGATCTGATTCTTGTAAACGTAGAGAATTGCAGGAAGATTTAAGTACTTGTTAGTGCAGCACAAAGAAACAACTATTTTTTATATCATCGTTAGTTGATTTTGTTTAGCGGCACATCAACACATCTATGGGTTATTTAATGCCGAAATCTAAATATTCTGTACATAATTTCATGATTCCAGGGTAAAGGTATGTGTCTTATAATAGATATATAATTTTTAGATAGATCATAAAATGTATTGTAGGTAATTTTGCTATAAATATATTGATTGTCACTTTGCTAGAAAAATGTATTGGTCATTTTATTATGAAAATCTACTGGCCCTTTTGTTCAGTTTGGCCATATCTGGGATCGTAACACGTACTGTCACTCCGGGTCTGGGTTGACCTGGGGACAACAGCAATTAAGAGTTAATACCGCGCTCTTCAAAACCTTCTTGATCTGCCGGATGTAGTTGATCGTCATACCCAGGATTATAGCATTGAACATACGATTTCCATTTGAGGTTTACTTACAATAGAATCTCAAGGCACTGGAAAACTCTGAGAGAACACGAGTTAATCGCGATTGGGGACAATTCAGGATACACTCGGTGATGATTTCATCCCACCTAGAGGAAGATAGCGGCACATCAACACATCTATGGGTTATTTAATGCCGAAATCTAAATATTTTGTACGTCATTATACAGGGTGTTTCAGAAAATTTGATATCCTTTGAGATGTAAATATCACAGAAAGTACATGATTAAGGCAAATGAAATTAAAAAGTATTAATGTTGAAGATCATAAGATT
The DNA here is from genome assembly GCA_903632075.3 of Acanthosepion pharaonis. NCBI lineage: Eukaryota > Metazoa > Mollusca > Cephalopoda > Sepiida > Sepiidae > Acanthosepion > Acanthosepion pharaonis. The sequence continues at coordinate 355,102 of CAHIKZ030000239.1, read as the reverse complement.
TATTCTTCCAAATCTGAATGAGAAATTCAAAAGCATGGGGATTATGTGAACAAACGAAACGCCGTTTCTCTTCTAGTAAATAGCATTTTTATACCTGGAAAG
>CAHIKZ030000239.1:287500-350000 GCA_903632075.3 Acanthosepion pharaonis | reverse complement strand
AAGAAAAAACATCTCAACATGCAGATTATCAAAATCAAACAGTCTAACTACCATCAAAGTGATTTACTAAAGAATAGAAAATGCAGCACTGAAATCCTCTTCTTCTCTTATGTATGAGCTATGTCTAATGTCAGTAGCAATGCATTTATATTCGACATATAATAATCTTATTTAGCCATTAATTCTTAAATTTATTCCTGACCTTAAATACTCTCTTTCAGAGTTTCAATGCATTTCGTTAATTATTAGCAAAGCATTTTCATTATAAATATAATAGCCTTGTTTTGCATGGAAGGCTTGCATTCATTCTTGGCAACTGGCAATTCCATTCTTTGTGATATCTTAACGATTTGTATCAGAAAATGATTCTTTTCTCCAAAAATTCTTATAATTCAAAAATATGTTTCGGTTTTAAATAACCTAACAAAGGTTGATAAACCGAAAAAAATAAAGAAAAAAAAAAGACAAATCAATTAAACAATAATACCAATTCATAAAGATATAAATCCACCTCTTCTCCCACAGCAATGGGTTAATTATTAAGACTTATATCACTACATCATTATTATCTCCAACAATCCATACTATCTAAAAATCTTCTCCTGGCTTTAAATAACCTGAAAAAGGTTGATATGCTGTTCGGATTTCAACGTAAATTGTTTACAAATTTTATACAGAAAAAAATTAGGTATGTTTCCAAATCTTCGTGATAAACTGTATTTACCGTTTTGTTTCTGAGAGTTTGGTAAACTAAATAAAATATTTTTAAATGCTCCAAGAAAAAACAAGAAACCCTTAGTCGGGAGTGGGGAGCTATAAGCATTTCTAAGAAATATTGTAAAGTTAAAGAAATTTCAGTATAGAACCTATTTGTGTTATTCTACCGAATGCGGTGGATGATTGAAAAGTTCCCAGGCAAACATATTGGAGACGTAAACAAACGCAGAGACACACTGGCGGTAATCTGGTAAAATACATTTCTTACCAATAATTCCAGAACTTTTACTCGTCAAAAGAGCTTTTTACAGTGAAGACGTTTTTAATCCACATACACACATATACTAATCCTTTCGTTAGCATTCATTGCAATTAATTATCTTCTCATAATTTATGTTTACGCCAAACGTCAAAATAATTAAGTACTTTTTAAAATTCTTTTAAAGGCGATAATTTCACTAAGACGCAAGATTGAAAAAATATTAAAAGACGTTCATACATTCGTTTTAGTTTTAGACCAAGGCCATAGGAACCAATCTCTTCTGCTATTTTACCCATAACTAGAGGTGAGAATTAATAGATGCCATACATTTCCCAAATTGAATATTATGAACTCGACTGGATTTCGAAATCGGTTCTTCGCTTCCTCAATCTGAGCAGCTAACAATTACTCCACCGTGCCCCCATCGGAAGTTAGTGTAGAGAAAAGACAATAAAATTACACTTATCGGGATAACACGATGGTATTTTTGAAGATGTATCAGGAAAACAAGAAACAGGACGAGAGTTCCACAGGCGACATGTGTAAGAAAAGCAACAATTAGAAGAGAACTTACGGCTTTAAGCTCATTCAACAGTAAAATTTCGAGACCTAATTGCCAATCTAGTAGTACGCTTAAATTCTTGTGGTCGAACTACCAAGGAAAAAAGCTCACTTGATAATGACTTAAAATTAATTCCAAAGCATAATCTGTATATTTTAAGCCTAATCTGAAGCATATAATATTGATCCCTCTCTTTCAATGTATTTATTTGATTGACTTCAATCTCCATTGTTCACCCTGACCGTGGAGCATCGCTCACCGATAAAGCGTGGGTACAAAATTTTCTAAACCATTTTTTACAGATTCGATCAATCATAGAATCTTAAATTGCAGAAGGCTTACGATCATATAACGTTGAAACATCATATGATCACAAAAGTTAAGCAACGTCGAGACCTATCAGTATATATTTGACAGTTTTAGAATACCAGGTACTGTAAGCTTGGACATGCGGGTGGTAGAGTGGATAACGGCACGGATTTAGAAACAGGAGAGCCGAGTTCTAATTCCAGTCGGGTTCGTTATATTTACTTCCGCGTAAATACACTTGGGAAAGGCATGAATTAACCGCTTCTCGCTCAGTTACACTTTAATTAGTAGATCAATATTATCCTAAAAAACATCCTGACAATATAGCAGTGACTAGCAGTAGAGCCCGGCGTTGCCCGGAGATGTAACAATAAGAGATAGATCAAGTATCGACCATCATAAGACTGAAAAATAAAATAGACAAAGATTCATGTTTAAGGTTGACGGACGCGCATATCTTAATTAGTTTTCTTTTTCTGCTTTTTTTTGATTTTTTTACGAATTGGTCAAATCCAAACTCAAACAAAAACATTGTTTTCAATCGTTATGAGTCTACCGATTGAATAGAATTTTATGATAAACAATTGTCTTGTAAATGGAATTTTTAAAGCATTCTGAATGTAAAAATAAAGAAAAAAGTGTGCAAGACAAAGAGAAACACCACCTACCAAAAAAAAAAAAAAAAAAAAATTTTTGGTTGAAATCGGTTGAAAAATGTAGGAAATTCGATCCTATATATAAACGAACACACACACACACACACACACACACACACACACACACACACAACCCTGAGTTTTATAATAAGTATAACTCGATATGAATTGTCCCACTTTCATTCTCGCAATAGCGATGCCTCTTAATCGTGTTTTCAAATTGATTTCGTGCAAAAACAATTGTGTTTTTCCAAGTTTCGGCGCTGTCAGAACCACCGCAAGGTACTTTTACGTAGTTCTGTGAAGTTTTGTTGAAATCGGTTGAAAAACAACCTGGGTTTTATAATAAGTATGATTTCTGGTTTTAAATAATCGGCAAAAGATAGATAGGAAGTAAAAAAAATGAATCAATTAAATTGCAGAAATATGCATTCTCTTGCGTTTGAATTACATGCATATTTCATTTTCTGTGTGCCGTGAACCCTTCCGTTTGAACGTAAGTAATCGTGGCTCTCCACAACTTCCTATCCGTTCATTATGTCTATATTTTAATGTATCAGTTATTGCTACGTTGAACACCCAGACACCCCTCGTCTAGTAAACTGGATTCATCTGTAACCTTGGAAACATGAATTATGTTTTTAGCTGTGTCTTTAAAACCCAGTAATTTTAAAAGTTACTCCAAAATTCTCTTGAGGATGAAATGGAACTAATGTCTTTAATTTAATTACATAATTAAATTCGGGGCTTTTAGCTTCCATTTTTGAAACATAGTTAGAACTGTGTAGCGAAAAAAAACATATTTTAAATCAATTAATTTATAATATTAATGCTCTGCAAATTTACATTGATCATTATTTTGTAAAAATAAAAATATCTATAAGAACAACGGATTACATATCTTACTGTTCTTTCTTTTTATTTATATACATTCATATATATATATATATATATATATATATATATATAGATAGATAGATAGATAGATAGATGAGGCAAGGTAATATAAGATTAATTAGAACAAAATCAATTCAGTCATTTTGAATGTAATTAGATTAAACTAAACGCTACTGTTGTCTTCCAATGATAAAAAAATCCGATCAAATTAAAAATGCAGGAGAATATGACGCTTACAATAAAGCCTAATCGTTTAATTTTCTTTGATTAAATGTCATCTAATGTAAAAAAAATAGACAACCTGTATATGTAAATTCTTATAAATTTTGCGTAAAGAAATATATTGCTTTTCTAACTGACATGATTAGCATAATATATATATATATATATATATATATATATATATATAAGACTGATAAACATTGTTGTCAAATAATGAACGGATACCACTCTTAAATATAATTCAAGCGTCCTACGAGGCTGGCATCCCACTGTCACCCTTTCACTGTTGAAACTGTTAAATATAGCCGTCTCTTCTACTCCAATAGCTTCATGTCTCGCACTTCTCACCCATGGAACTCCCTTCCCTTTACCTGTTTCCCTGATAGCTATAATCTCCAACTATTCAAATGTAATGTCAATAGTCATCTCCAGTTGCACTATACTTCTCTTCATCCTTTCCTCTATCATTCCTTTCTGCTCTCGCTCCAAATCCTCTGTAACCTCTTCCAGCCTTGCTTGGGGTGAAATGCTTAAAAAAATATTACAAAAACAATGCGCAAAATATTTTACACGTATATTATAATAAATGTTTTTTTTTTGTTATTTATCTAATTGAAATAGTAACAATTCCCATCTATAAGCAGTGCTTTGACGATAATTTTTGTTTTTATATTCATAGTGTTTATATAGAAGTAATATCTGCCTTGTTAAGTGTATTTGTAAACTTGAGCGTTCGTATTAATAAGCATTGTGATAATCTGCTTTTTCATATTACTACAAATTAATCGAATGAAAGCGAAATAACTGGAATTATCACAATAAGTCTAAATAATGATTAATTATATCTATTTTAAACTGCACTGAATTGTTTAAAGAAATTTTTAAAAAAAGTAGTAATGTTTTTGTCGATAATTTTGTTTCTAAATTTATAATGTTTGTATGGAATTAATTTAAATCGGCTTTGGGAAAATTAAGTTATAGGTTAGGAGAGCTAGAACGTTCTTAATAATAAGCATTGTAGACGTCTGATTTTTTACATTTGCTACAAATTAGTAGAGAGGAATCGAGAAGAAAATGGATTCATCTCAATAAGTCAAAATAATTTCTTTAATTATATCTACTTTAAACTGCACTGAATTGTTTAAAGAATTCAAAAAAATAGCAAGGTTTTTTTCGAAAATTCTTATTTTAAACTTCATGTTTATATAGAATTAACTCATATATAGCTTGCCAAAGTTGAGTTGTAAACTAGAAGACCTAGAAAGTTCGTAATAATAAGCATTGTGGTCGTCTGCTTTTTGGCATTGCTACAATTTACTAAAATTGAACCAAGAAGTTAAAATAGTCTGTTTAATTATGTTTACTTTAAACAGTACTAAATTATTTAAACAAGTAAAAGAAAAAAATCATAATATAATATTAAAAAAAAACATGGTTTTTCTCGTAGTCAGTTATATGTAGCCGTGTCCAGAGAATAAAAATTCAAGATTTAACATACGAACAAAAGAAATATTTAAAGTACATGAAAGAGTGATTTATGCAGAAATAATACGGCGGGAAAGTAACTTCTATGACAACCTAACTTTACTCTGTCCCTAGAAGAGATGTTAGGATTGTAGTATGAATAAAAGTATTTGCCTGACTTTTAATGTCAAATCTTGGGAATATCCCAGAGACTTCATAGGCGAGGAAAAGGGATATAATACAGAACGTTGCTTTTTAACACATGAACGCCGATATTCGAACGTATGTCCAATTCAATTCTACAGGGCTTTAGGCAAATGCCTATTTATGAGTTTCTTCATGTTTATTTATATATACACACACAAACATACAAGCACGAACACACACACACGCATACACACACATATATATATATATATATATATATATATATATATATATATATACTAAAAGATCGAAATAGATAGATAGATTGCTGAATGTAATTATTAGCATAGAGATAGTTCCTTCAATCTAATGAACAGATTGAAATAGATAGATAGATAGAAAGATAGATAGATAGATAGATAGATAGATAGATAGATAGATACGAACAGTCTGAAACGATATAGGGAGATAGATAGTTGGATGGAAACACAAAGATAGATAGATAGATAGATAGATAGATAGATAGATAGATAGATACGAACAGACTAAAACTCAGATAGATAGATAGATAGATAGATAGATAGATAGATAGATATGACGAAGTTTAATAAAGCTAGATAGAAGAAAAACAACGTTGAATATACATCGATCGGGCGATCGTGAATCCCTTGATCCATCCTGGGCAAGATATCTTGATAGATCCCGACCCTCTCCAGGCCGGTTTTGAATTCAGAATTACCTTCTCCCAGACAGACGGTTTGTCACCTATAGAAGCCAATCTATCCTACTATTTAACCATAGCTTGGGGAAGAGAAGAAGATTCATATATTTCCCAACGGAATATATATATATATATATATATATATATATATATATTACGATAAACGTGCAATCAATTTACAAATTCATGAATTATTCACACAAAAACAAATGCAAAGGTTAATGATTTAATTGACGAGAAATCAAACTCAGCGTTGCTACTGCGCGCTCCAAAAACAATAACTCATTTCCAATAGCATTTTCGGATACAACAATACATATATTTTCGTTGTCCTCTTATTACTAAGAGAAAAAACAAGAACAACATCTATTCCATACCTGAAGATATCTGTAGGAACAGACGAAAGCTTGTAGTAAAAATAAGAACTAATACGGCAGAAATCTATAGAAAAAAGGATCTTTTCATTCATAACGGATTCGGAGGTTTTTGTATATTATTTGAATTGTTTGCGACGATGGATTTCTCGCCAATTAAATCATTAACCTTTGCATTTGTTTTTGTGTGAATAATTCATGAATATATATATATATATATATATGTATATATATATATATATATATATATATATATATATATATATATATCGCATTTCCCATATTGTAAGGGGCTACAAGTGGTAAGGAATTACCACGTTACCACAATTGCAGGTTCAATCACCAACTCTACGCTGTCATTCTCTCTGTCAAAAGAGATTATCACATTGCGGACCTATTATTATATATTTGTAGTCATTATCAATTACATTTTCCATAGTTCAATACAATGTTATGTCTAATCACTTGAGAAAGTCAAAGAACTGATAAAAACGCACTCCCTACATTTACAAAAATGTCCTGCAGAGGCCTGCTGGCATTTTTCTTAGTTAATAAAAATGGCCGATTCCGGTCGTACCTATATAATTTTTCTATCTTGCCTTGAAGTCTGGAGGCTAAAACCAATTGACTGTATTCAATTTGTGTATGAACATTATACACCCGTGTGTAAATTAATTGAAACAAAACGACTATTTCCGTTTATATTTTCTTTTGGTATTTTTTCCAATAAAACATGACCCAGTGCACATGTTCGTACTTTGTATCTCCATTCCACGATGTTGTTCCTTGCAGTTTGACCACAGATACTCGATTGGATTTAAATCAGCAGAGCTTCTGGAGTAGTCTATAAAACTTTCACTTGCTCGCTGGTAAGGCTTGCCGGTGTATTCGGGCAGTGTTATAATATTCGTATACTTCCTTCGAGTAACGTCCTTCACAGACAATGGCCGTAGGGCAACTAATCGACAGTCTAGATAATGTTTTTTTTTACCAGGGATCAGGTTGAGATCATAGACAAACAACACCATTGGAAAATTCGTAAACTTAAGGAATCAGCACATATACTAGGCCACAAAAATCTCTTGAGCCGACCAAGTATAGAAATAAATACAATATGGGAACCAGTAATAAGGAGCGCCAGAGAAAAGCGGTAAACTACAAAAATTGCAATATGAGCTCTGGTAAAAACATGCAATTATAACAACAAAATTTCAATATGAGACTGGTAAAAAACGCTTATAATACCCAGAAATTCATATATAGATGTCCACAAGGACACATGGCGCAGTGGATAAAGGCGTTAGTTAGATCCAGTGACAATACCCACAGAGTGTGAGTTTAATAAGGCGGTGAGAACTTAGTCCTGTCCTGTCCTGATGCGGCATTCACCCTGGGCGGATTGAGCCGGCTTCTTCCTGTTGTGAGAAGAAGATTCTTGGGATAAATTACAGAAGTAGGGTACCCAGGCCTACTCGAATAACGTTCTTGCTTGCCGCGGGGTTCCCACAGACGCAGAGACAGGAACGACCAGAAGCCGCCGGTTGCCGATGCAGACGCTCTTTGGATTTTTACCAGAGCCCTTGTTAGCCGGCGTCTGTGTCAGACCTGTCCGCCTTGGGTGGCCCTACCAGGAACGAAGTAAACGGTAGTGGTGAGAACTTAGTGAGTGGAATTAACAGGAAATAACTGACATCCATTAGACATGACACGTGAAACTAGAACAGTGAGCGAAATAACGCGATCATTTCAACATTCCAACCACCTGAAGAAGGTCGGAGCGTACAACGCCCGAAATGTTGTAATAAATATGGTGACAAGTATGAGGACAATAGTCCGATTAATGCAAACAGTAAAGACTGACGAGGCAGATATTTTTTCCCTTAATAAGTTGCCATTTTTTGCGATTTTAACGATCTCCGGTGGACCATTTGCCATCGAAGGCTATAGAACCCGGTCTGTCCTGCTATTTATCGATAGCTGGAGGGAGGATTAGCACGTAAGTGAATGTAATCGATTTGACTGGAATCCGAACTAGATTCTTCAATCCGACCCGCTATCCATTACTCCCCCGAATTGCTCACATTCGCTATTATATTTTCTTTGCCTTTTATGACATTGTTCTTTTTTATGTATTATTTTATTTTTATATTAAGCATTTTGGCGAATTCAATTAAAAATGTTCACTTATTCACAAAATTTCAAATTTTGCTGTGGGTATCAAAGTTACAGCTGTGTGATGCTCGCTTCGGCAATCTTCTCTCGTTCAATACAAAATCGACTTGACAGAAAAATTCCCGTAGTAGGCTTTTGTTACTTTCTGGGTAGACTGGTTTCCAACGAATATTTAACCCATAGCTGAGGGAGAAGAGATCGATTCGTACCTTTCGAATATGAACACTGTCACTTTTTTAACGATCTTCAATCGCTTTCTTTGGCTATTCTCTTAAAGGCCTTCGTATTTTCATAGTTAAATATTTATAGTTTATTGTTTTTCTCTTTTCTGATTTTTGTTATGGTTATACGGAATTTTTATCCGTTCCACTTAAAAACGCCCGCTTGTTCAACATATCTGTACAGGATGATATGCACTACCACTATTAATACTAATTCTACTACTATTACACAAATTCCGGAGACTCCCTGAGGAGTATGGTGCCACAACGCTGAGCCTTCACGGAATTGTTGCTTTAGTTTCCATAGTAACTAGTATGATTATATAACGGATGCTGTTGTCATTTCTATACCAACGCTGTTTTGTATTCAAAGTTATAATTCTCCAAGACTGGTTACCAACCACGATAAAGGAACCCTGTCTGCCGTCGTATTTGGCTAAAAGTGATGGATTTATAATTTTCTCAAGCGTATTTGCGCGTAATTGAATGCAAAGAAATTCTAAATATGGTCTTCGATTTCTAATGCCAAACCGTAAATAATTTCTATCTAGTTATCCAGAAATGGAATTTCTGCCTTCTCTGAAGGGATTTCTGTAAAAGTTACTAGCAGAAATTTCGACTCTATCATCCGATTTCAATTTTTTCGCTTCTTAACTATCAGCCAAACTCCAATGCAAAATAACATTCATGAGAGAATAACCGTTGGTGGAAAGTTATTGGAAAAAAATATGAAGAAAAAGAAACAAAATAAAGGCTGATGGTAGGGGAACCTACGCAAAAAAACAGTAGAAATAGAGGTTACGGCTTAGAATCTAGAAAAGTTAACATGTTATAGGAAAAAACAAATAAAGAAAATTCAAAGAGGAACATGACAAATGTCAAAAGAATTCAGTTCCGTCTACCTGAACATTTACGAAAGACAAGAATTGAAAGGACAAAAGAAAAATTCGGAACAAAGATATTAAATGCTTGCAGTCTATTTCATTTTATTTGAACATATCTCTCGGTCACTGTACCTCTCCGTTCACTATATATATATATATATATATATATATATATATATATATATATATATATATATACAAGTATAGGATTGGTGTGGCGGAATAAACTTCCAATGACCAAAAACACTACTCTTAAAGGAGTGCTAAATACAGAGTAGAGCAAATATTATTTATTCAAAAATTATAACATAAATATGTTATAACATGTCACTATAAAAATAGCCATTTTGTTTCAACACTTCTGGTGTCTTCTCAAATGATGGCGTTGAATGTTTCTACATTAAACATCACCACCTTTTGAATAAATAAATAATATATATATATATATATATATATATATATATATATATATATATATATATATATATATATATATATATATATAATAAAAAGAACGATCAGATTTATAATCCAGAGTTTATAGTTATTAAAAAAAAAACAGTGCTGGATACAAAGCAGAACATAATATTATAATTTTTTTTTTAAATAAATTTTAAAATATCAAGTGTTGACTTATATGTTCACTTATATATATATATATATATATATATATATATATATATATACGTATCTGTTTTTTTTTTTTTTACGAAACTATCTCACTTTTGTGTATATATATATATATATATATATATATATATATATATATATATATATTCCACGATCATTCTCCACTTTTTTATTTCTCTCTCACGTGACAAACGACTTATGGTTTGAAATGATGATCACTCTTGCTGCTAGGACCAACTGATCCAATTTCCTGTCTATTGTCACTTCTTCATGGTTTGCCAATATATATATATATATATAAAAGAGTCTACGATCTTATTTTTCCCAGATGATTTTGGTGATAAAACAGTTGTTTATGCTTATCTATGCTTCAGGAAAAAGATGCCCTTCTTTTATTTGTCTTCGGCCCCTAAAACTTTGTGGGGGAATCATTTCGGCATGAAATTGCTTTCATGCCCAAGACAGCTTCACCATTAATTATACGTGAAGAATGTAATTAAATGCTGCAAAGACCAGTACATTCTACGCTGCGTATTCCTTCTTATTCTTCGAAGATTCTTTTTCTGATGAAGAAGTCTTCCAACAGAATAATCCTCAGTTCCACCCACCAGCTCCTAGCAGTGTGAAAATAGTTTTATCCACTGAAAGGCGGGAAAAGACAAACCTGCAAGGGATGAAAACGAGAAAATTCATTTTTAAAGTTTAGATTCAAGGTTTATTCTCGCGTTAATTCTAAACAGAAAATAGTCATTTTAAAACTTTTAGATTACAGAAATTTTATGTTATTAAATTTAATATATTCGAACATTTTTGACCAAATATAATATATATAATGTTAATAATCACCTTCTCTTTTTCTTTTTATCTCTCTCTCCATCTCTCTTTTTGCTCTCTCTCACTCTCTCCCTCCCTCCATCTCTCTCTCCATCTCTCTATTTCTGCTCTCTCTCTCTCTCCCTCCCTCCATCTCTCTCTCTCTCTCTCTCTCTCTCTCTCTATATATATATATATATATATATATATATATATATATATATATATATATATATATATACCGGGTTTAGCAGCAAAATTATCCAAAACGGCTTAAAACGTTATATCTTAGAAATGACTAAATATATCCTACTGGAATTTTCGGAGATTTTTATAAGACTATAAGTGCAATGAGAATTAAGAATATATAATTACTCTCCAAACTTGTGAATTAAATATTGATCATAAATGAAAACTGGCTTTTGGAGTAAAGGTTGCGCCTGCAATTTTCCAGCAGGTCATGGACGCCATGCTGGGCGACCTTGACTACGCAACAATCTATTTGGATGATATACTATTTACTAGTAAAACTACGACAGAGCACTGGAACCGTATAATAAACGTATTCGAAAAGATACAAGAATACGGATTTATGGTTAAGGAAGCAAAGTGTGCCTTTTTCTTACCAGAGATTAAATACTTAGGGCACGTCATAAATAAAGACGGTCGTCGTCCGGATCCAGAAAGAGCCCATGCGATCAGAAACATGCTGACCCCAGCTAACGTTCAAGCGTTACAAAGCTTCCTCGGCCTAGTTAACTTTTACCAAGGGTTCATTAAGAACATGCAAAATTTGAGAGGGCCTTTCAACCAACTTTTAAAAAAGGACAAACCATGGTCATGGACACCGGAATGCCAAGACGCATTCGAGAAGATAAGAAAACTCTTACTTCAGACCTCTCCCTTACCCATTACGACCCTAGTCTCGACATCATAGTCGCAAGTGATGCAAGCTCGTACGGCATGGTCGCTTGCATTTTACATAAACTGCCAGATGGTTCGCGAAAAGCTGTGGCTCACGCATCAAGATCTAGTTCGATCTCGACATGCCCCAAGTCTCTCCTGAAGTGCGACGCTCAGGAAGGAAAAGGAAATTTACTCAACCGCTCGACGTAAATCCCAAGAGGTAAATGTATTAACCGTTTTATTTTTTCTCTCCTTTTCAAAAAGAAAACTCTTTGGAAGGGTGGTATTGTGAGACCGGAAACTACCTACACAATATACTCTTCCAGGCCTATATTTAGTAGGCGACATAGTACTCTAGAGAATGAAAGAGAGTGACACACAGAGACAGTGAGAGCCGCGTACGACTACCAATATTGGACACTAACATATAGTAAGCTCCGCTTACACTATCTCTGTAACCTGTTGTTAATATATCTTTCTTACATCTAATCCGTGTTCCGTGTTTTACTTCTGTGGTCCCAACTTTGCCCTACATCATATATGTGTGTGTGTGTGTATGTGTGTGTGCGCTTGCGTGTGCGTGTGTGTGCGTGTGTGTTTAATGGAAGCATTATGAATAAAAAAGAGAAAAGGCCAACACTCAATAACATCGACTATGGACATAATTCTTACATCATTTATATGAGAGCAGTAACCGTCATTCATTTTAAAAAACATGCATAAAAGAGGATTTGCTGCCTGTATATATATATATATATATATATATATATATATATATATATATATATATGAAGAAATATATATAAGGTATACAATAATTATGGGATAAAGTGCTCAGTATCAGAGATGCTGAGATATAAAGAAAACACTGAAGTCAACACTTAGGGGCGACTGGCTGTTTCATGCAAACGCAATCGTCAGCCACCGATTGCATCTAGCATGAAAATGCCTGTCGCCCCTAAGATAGTTAACTTCAAATATTCACTAAATATATATATATATATATATATATATATATATATATATATATATATATATACACACACACACACACACACACATATATATATATATATATGAACAACTATTATATAAGGTGTGCGATGGATAAATTGTCGTCTAAATTACGGAAAAATGAATATAACACTGGCATCTGTTAGATATATTTACCAAAATGACACAAAAATATCTTGAAATACTAAAGAATGTATATATTCATTAAGATCTACATAATTCTTGCCTGTAATTCATTATTGATGTCACCAGGAGCTTTATTGGTTTCCAGATCAAATGCACCTGCATATAATAATCAAGGAGGTTGCAGTATGGTGTGATAGGTAGGCAAACGTAAGGGATGATATGGCCGCAGGAATTGTCTGACAGCCATAAATGGGTGCAAAAACATCTGTGACATGGTTGCCAGATATGCAACCACCCTCTTGATCCAAGACAACACTATCTCCTCAACGCACTTGATATAGACTTCCGAGCTGTGACCCTGTGGCAAGGTGAATGGGGGCAAAATGTCGCCATTACTAGCGATAACTCGCAATCACCAACCCTTTCCGAAACCTCTGCGCTATCCTCAGATAGAAAACCAAATATTTTGAAGTGTTCGTATTGGAGCTACAGGCGCGAATGCCAAGCAGTACTGCATAACTTTTCCAAATTCCTGCCAGATTTATATATATATATATATATATATATATATATATATATATATAGGGAAAGGATATAAAATGTACTCTCATGTGTTTGTGTTTATATATATATATATATATACATATATATATATATATATATATATATATATATATATAATATTTACAGTATCGATGGGAGATATATATATATATACTTCTGACGATACTGTAAATATTCCAGCTATGAATGTAGGAAATGGTAAAACACACTCTGTATACATACATACACACACACACACACACACACACACACATCTAATATATATATATATATATATATATATTTGTGTGTGTGTGTGTTATATATATATATATATATATAGACAAACATACACATATAATAAAATATATATATATATATATATATATATATATATATATATATATATATATATAAAGAGAGAGAGAAAATTTAACATTTTCTAGATTCATAGCTGGAATATTTACTATATGGATGTATGTCTATATATATATATATATATATATATATATATATATATATATATATATATATATAACAGATATATATATATATGTATGTATGTCTATATATCCCTATCTCTCTCTCTCTCTCTCTATATATATATATATATATATATATATATATATATGTATATGTGTGTGTGTGTGTGTGTGTGTAAACGCATACATTTGTGTTTGTATCCGCTCTCGCGGAAACATTTATTGCGGAATTGAAGGAAATGCGTATATATATATATATATATATATATATATATATATATATATATATATTCACGAATGGCAGTGAAGGCGGGTGGCGAGTCTGCTCCATTGATGAGTAATAAAATGAAAAGGCAGTAAGTTGGGCTTATATTGTCATACCGTCAAGCTTTCGATTGTGAATGTTCTAAATGGACAAAATCTCACTCGCATTCCAGTCACTTTATCTTCAGGGCGCGCTTAAAAAGTCATTTTCGTTTATCGTTCCAGATTTGTTTTTGTCATGATCAGTTTTATTTCCTTTTCTTTTTTTTCCCACCGCCATTTTCATTTTTGATTTATTGTCGCCATTAGAACGACATTTCTTTGAAATGCTTTTATTGTGTATTTACATTGTTGCTTTTGTGTTCTTCGTGTTCTATTTGGTTTCATTTTTACACTCTTAGTAACTGTTGGCTTTCATTAGAGTTCAGGTGGCAACATGTTTGCTCAATATTTCGAAGAAGTGCTGAAAATTCCTCCTCCAGACCGTCATCATCAGATCGAACTCAGTCCTGATAATAGTGTCATTGTGAATTTCACGAGGCTTTTGTTAAGTGTATACAGTATGCTTTGCCAAATACTTTTGCGAATTTAGAATTCTCCAAAATGATAATGAACTAAGTATACCTTACTATTTAATCCATATCTGAAAGTAGTTTGTGCGAAAGTTAATGAAAATTAACTCGACTGGAGTCCGAACTCGGATCACCAAATCCTATTTTTGATTCGCTGTATATTGCACTAGTCGCATATCTAAGGCCTTTTGAATATAAATATTGTGATGAAATGGCCTAATATATATATATATATATATATATATATATATATATATATATATATATATATATATATATATATATATATATATATATAGACTCGTTTCGAAAAACCCTCGAATTTTTGATTTGCTAATAATCAAATCAATCTCGATTGAAAAAAAAGTTTTAAAAAAAGAAAGAGCTACAATCATGAACTTCTTCCGACAAAAAAATGGCACAGATACAGGTCTGAAACTCAAAGAAAAAACCCCGATACGAGTAAACAACTGACTAACAAAAGTGCTCAATACAATATATATATATATATATATATATATATATATATATATATATATAATTATTTATTTAAAATATATATATAATTATTTATTTTAAATTTATTGTTTCAAAACAATAGCCGAAAATTTCAATACTAAAGAACTTTGGATTATTTACCTAACGAATTCTTTCCTATTTTCTATATATTTTCACACACACATACAGACACACACACACACACACACATATATATATATATATATTAAAAAGACGCGAAGAGTGGTGCCGCAAACGTTTTTGGTTCTAATGTGAATATGATGCTTCATTTTCCATAATTATACTACACGTGTTTCTGGTCTCGCGACCGTCTTCATGTAAAAGGCGGAGATTTCCACATATTATTAAAAATAATTATTTTTTCCACTTATTTGTACAAGTGAGTTTACAAATTCATCGTAGTGAGACGGTATATGTATGGAGGGGGAATATACACACGCATATTCGCACGCATACTGACAGAAACACACGAAAATGGAAACAGATCCAAGAATACAGAGGGGTCATTAAAACATTAAAAGATAAGATACCGATAAGTAATTCATCATTTCTCTTGGACCAACCTTAATTGGTTTATGACACTTCGCGCAGAACTCTTCAAAGCCAGTTCAAGAAAGACATTCGGATTACTAACACACACAAAAAAAGGGAACGTCTCACATCGAGAATATTTAATATCGAAAAAAATAAAGGAAAAAATTAATTATTTTTAATAATATGTGGAAATCTCCGCCTTTTACCTGAAGATGGTCGCGAGACCAGAAACTCGTGTAGTAAAATTATGGAAAATAAAGCATAATAATTTTTTTTTAAATCCACATTACAACAAAAAACGTTTGCGGCACCTCTATTCTCTGATTTTTAATAGACACAGTTTACTCTCGTTGGAACCTATATAAACTCTTTTTTGATTATATATATATATATATATATATATATATATATATATATATATATATATATATATACAAGACGTATAAACATATAAAACACACACTTACACATATATATATATAAACATACAAGCATATTATATATTAACACACACACACACACACACATATATTATATCTATATATGTTTGTTATGTTTATTACTGATGTGTGACATATTCAACACATCCAGGTGCAGACACATACAGGCATCTGTCTGTTCTTTAATATAAATGTTTAAAATATCAATAATCTACATATATATATACTATATATATATATATATATATATATATATATATATATATATATATATATATTAATGCATGTTTCATTAAATAATATACACAAGTTTTGTCTATTTTAAGTAAGTTCCTTTCATATTGTCTGATAAGCTTGATAACATTATCATTGAAAGACGAATGGAAATCATCATAATGATACATGTTTAAATCCAATCTAATCTTTCGGCTTACATAAGCCATTATCAAAGATGACAATTACATTTCATTGTATCAACCAATACACGGTGATTTACATTCTTCTTTCGATCATAATGTTATTAAGCTTATCGGACAATATGAAAGGAACTAACTTAAAATAAATATAAAAGGACTTGTCTATATTGTTTAATGAAACATGAATCAATGAAAGATTGCTGCCTAAATATAAACAATATACACAATATATATATATATATATATATATATATATATATATATATATATATATATATATATATACAATATATCACATATAAATTAATCAGAAGTATTAATGCGATTATTAATTACATCCATCGCTAGAAAACATAATATATGCATTAAAAATCCTGTTCATCCAGAGGCGAGTTTTGATCCTAGAAGAAAAACTTGTTGTCTGTAGTTTTCAGTTTATTTGATGTTAAAATGCTAGTACTTACGGACGGCCTTCCATCCATCATCAGGCATGTGTTGTTTATCTTATAAAATCAAAACTTGAGACGATATACCTGTATGTCGACCGAAAGATGTTTTGAATATCTACTATTGTTGACAGGTGTGTAAGATCGAACGCGCAAAGACGCAACGCTAAATTTTCAAAATTTTTAAGTGAGAATTTTATTTAAATATTTCTTGTGATGTGTTAAATCCACATATGCATATATTATGTTTTCTAGCGATGGATGTCGCCAATAATCGCATTAATACTTCTGATTAATTCTATGTGTGATTATTCTTTGTATGTAAATCATATGCTGCCTAATGTTTTATGTTTATTTATATATATATATATATATATATATATATATATATAAAACGTACCTTGAGTGTTGCTGGTGTTAATAAAATAGCTATTCAGTATATATTAATAAGTATACATTTTCCTTCAGTGGTAGCAAGACCAGAGTTTCATATACAACACAATTTTCTGGTTTTGAATAGAGACTGACCATTACAAAATATTTTATTTTTAATCAAATTTATATTTTTTTAACGCTCAGTTTCTACGCAAACCTGAATACAGCGTTGTGCATCTAACTCCTAGTTTAATAATATATATATATATATATATATATATATATATATATATATATATATATATATATATATATATATATCTTTGTTGTATAGAACTTTATAATAGCAAGGAACAAGTCTAATATCTTATTTAAATTTAAATTACAAGGAATATTTGTGTAAATTTAATAACTAAATTCAACTGGTTTCGTCCCAGTGTATAATTTTTTTTTATTATTGTTTTGTTTTGTTTTTTTTTATTACAGTTATTTTTTCTATTTTTCTGCTTTATTTTTTCATAATTTTAAACATTGAAACTGAGGTAGTGTATTCAACTAACCTCTTGACTTTTGAAGTTGAAATGTCTTCATGTTATTATTAGTTTATTTTTCATTTTTTCACACGTGTATTGAGCACTTTGTAATACCATTGTTTCCTGATCTTATGAAACACTGACCATTACCCTTTATATATATATATATATATATATATATATATATATATATATATATATATATATATATTAGATACCATAATACGAAGGTATATTGAGCCCCTTCGATCGGATGCAGTGTTTTACAATAAAATCTACTCCATCTTCTGCTATTCTCAGACAGTACTACAAATTCTTATATATATATATATATATATATATATATATATATATATATAAAGGTTATATTTAGAGTCCATCGAATGGTTCAGATGCAGTGTTTTAGAATAACATCTACCTATATTTCTGCTATTCACAGACAGGTCTACAAATTCATATATATATATATATATATATATATATATATATATATATATATATATATATATATTTATATATATATATATATATATATATATATATATATATATATACATGAACTTCCTCAGAAGTATATGAATCAGGTTACCTCTATAGGCACCATCATTTGTAAAATCAAGGAATTTCGTTTGCTTGATGCCGTCTAAAATCAGATTACCAGCTGTAAGCAAAAATATCACAGACATGTAAAGGTATGAGGAACTAGATTTTCGTACCAATCGAGAAAATTAAATTGTACTATTTTTCAGTGCGACATCAGGAGTTGGCAATGTGTGCTGTCGTATCAGTGAAATACCTCACGAGCTAACTCGAAGAAAACTAAAATTTTGCAATATCTCTCCCCAGCCTGTGTACTCCATTGTAAAGACTTATTTTGTAGTCTGAAATTTTGATCACGTATCATAGCATGTCTTCCCGGCTCTCTACGAATTTCTTATCGAACCGAATGATATTTTAATTCAGATTTATGATAAAACTTACTATACCTATCATAAAAGGCATATATATATATATATATATATATATATATATATATATATATATATATATATATATATTCTGTTTATACATTATTTCAAAGTACTGATTTTAAACTTCAAATTTTCCATGAATTCCTCGAACGCTCATATCTATTCGAAGCGTATCTTAACTTAAACAAATGACGTCATATATTATGAAATGTACGAAATACGACAGTTATTTTAATATTTTTTCTCTTTATGCGTTATTTTTATAGATACAAATTTGACCTAGCTAACTAGACGCTTCCCCTTTAGCTAAATGGTATAGCACGTCAGTCTATGTGACCGTTACGTGTAAAAGACAGGTTCGATTCCTATTGGAGGACTCTTATTTTTTATGAAATTTCTCGGACATTCAGCCCGGTAAATATTGTTAATACTGTTTATTATAAGCAGAGTTCTTACTTAAATATTTGTATTTATAAAAATTAAAGTTGAATTCCTTAATCCTAGAATATTTAAGGCTATGAGACAGGCTATCTGGTCGAGTGCTAAAGGGTTTTCAGCTATTCTACAACAGTTGGTTGGTTGAATTTGTTTAGCGGCATATCAATCTGTTTGGGTTATTTTATACCGAAATCTAAATAATTTAAACAATCTATCTATATTTCTGAGATGTGGTATTATGTACACTATTTACATTATTCGGACTATTGTCCTCATCTTTGTCGCCATGTTTATCACAACGTTTCGGTGGTTATACGCTCCAGCCTTCTTCAGATGGTTGGAATATCGACCTGACCCTTTATTTCGCTCACTGGGGTAGACTGTTCTAGTTCCACGTGCCATGTTTGATGGATGTCAGTTATCAGTTATCTCCTGTTAATTTCCCTCTGAAAGTTCTCCACTGCCTTAACCGGGTATTGAACTCACACTCTTTGGGTCCTGTCACTGAATCTAACCAACGCCTTGGCACATGGAACTAGAACAGTCTACCCCAGTGAGCGAAATAAAGGATTCAGTTCGACATTCCAACCACCTGAAGAAGGGCGGAGCGTACAACGGCCGAAACTTTGTGATAAATAAGACAATTTGAACAATCTTATGGCTTATATTTTGAGCACAATAGTATGCCTTGAACTGTAGATAAAATATATTGCTGGTCATTTTACTAAATTGCATTGTTAGTCTTTTTTATACCAAATACTTTAACTATAAAAGAGTATTTTTATACTCTCATATACTTTTTGTTGGGGTTGGGGGGTCACTATGTTTCCACAGCTGAGAATCTAACGGGTGCTACCACTCTGGGTAGACCTGAAAAGAACAATTTAAATGTGACACCAGGCTCCTAAAACCTCCAAATACCCTATCAGGGGCCATGCTGCTGGATGTAGTTGATCGTCATACCTGGGGATATTTGTAATGTTTCCCGAAGTGCCTGGATATTTATATCATCTATTTATTATTTACATAAAGGCTTATTTTCATACAGGCTTATACTTAACATCAAGAAAAGGCAGCTGAAGTTTCTGGGACACAAAATGAGAAAGGAGGGTCTGGAGAATCTTATACTCACAGGTCGAATAGAGGGAAAGAGGGACAAGGGAAAGCAACGCGAGACATACCTAGCCGGCTTAAAACTGGATGACAGATCGTGGTCTTGAGGAGGTGGCAGAGAGAAGGAACTTGTTGAGAGCAGCAAGGGAATGGAAGGAGGTGGAGAGACATGATCGCTGACACATAAAAAGAAAGGTGTGACAGGGTGTATTCGATTTCCGGTTTTTTTTTTTCAGCTTAGGTTATTTGCAGTAATATGAATGTATTTTCGTGCCGTATGATGAAATTTGTTTGGCCTTGAAAAATGTGTTTTATTCCATTTGTAAGGAGGAAGATCCATTCAGGCAGCTTCTACCGAAGAGCCGCTATTTTGTGGAACAGAATTCTGTAAGGATGTTTCATCCGTCACTACAATTTAACCCATTCATCTCAAGGGTCAACCATTAACTATTTTACAATTTAGATAAACGAAGCTTATTTCGTAATTCTCTCCTTGAGAGTCTCTTGGGCCTTATGTTGGAGAACAATAGCTAAGAATAATTAATTTGATACTAGAACAGGGACAAAGATAAATAAAAAAAAACAACTAAAAATACATATAGAAACAAAGAAAAAAGGAAGCTGTGGAGAGCCATAGTCACGTATAGATTTCGTACATGAAATAAATCGGACATAGTCTAGCATCAAGCCATAGTTGCAGGGAAATTGAGGAGTGAACTCACTAATTGTAATGATTAATCTGAGTGATGAATTTCTGATACTTCGCACGATGGTAGCGGCCATAGTCTGTTCTACTATTTATCCATAGCTGGGGGTAGAAGAGGATTTATACCTTGCCCAAGGGGCAGGCAGTCAGTTATGTACCATGTGGGATACACGCTTAGGCGATCATATATGTTTCGATACATTACTGATGAGGCAGATTTTTTCCCACAGTAGGTTGCCATTTGTTTCTACGGTAGACCATTTGCCATCCTAGGCTATAGAACCCGGTCTGTCCTGCTATTTACCCATTTCTGGTTGGGAAGAAGAAGAGGATTCATACCTTTCCCAAGTGTATTAGCAGGTAATTGGAATTCGAACTCGGCTCTCCGATTCCGAGCCGCTATCCATTACCCCACCGTATGAATGTAGGATCTATTTTTCTCTGTATGCACCTGTTTTGCCGGCGTGATTGTGCGTTTGCACGGACGGCACATGGTGTGCGTGCTGTGCGTGGCTATGTTCAGGTGAGAACGACCTTACGCATAGATCATGCGTCTATCCGAGAGCAGAGGCGAATGTCACAAGGATGCGCATATATAAATGAAAATGAAATAAAGATCACAGACGCACACAAAACGAATCTGTGACGGTAAAAAAGAATTGGTGATGGAAATCACGTGCTGCAGGCGGAAGAACTCTAGAACAACATTACCATTCTTGGCTAACCTATTTCTGCTAAAGAAAGAAAAAAAAGAGAGAGGCAGAATCGGCAACGAGAGACAATATCGTGCATATGCAAATCAATTATACGAGTACACTTAAAAAAATTCCCTTACAATCAACTCAAACATCCATAGATAGTATACGGATTGGCGTATGCATACAAATACACGCGTGGGCGTGAGGGCGCGTAGACATACGCATACACACACAAACGCATATATATATATATATATATATATATATATATAGATAGAGAGAGAGAGAGAGAGACAGACAGACAGACAGACAGACAGACAGACAGATAGATAGATAGATAGATAGATAAGAACAGATAGATATGAATAGATTGAGATAGGCAGATAGATATGAACAGACTGAAATTGATAGATAGTTATGAACAGACAGATACGTAGGTTGATAGATATAAACAGACATATATATATATATATATATATATATATATATATATATAGAGAGAGAGAGAGAGAGGGAGAGAGAGAAAGAGGGGGAGAGGGAGAGAGTGAGAGGAGACAGAAATTGATATGAACCGACTGACATAGAAAGATAGATACATAGATCTGAACAGACATATAGGTTGATCGATAGTATAGATAGATAGATAGATAGATAGATAGATAGATAGATAGATAGATATGAACAGGTTGTGAGATAGATATTATATAAACAGGTTGGAATAGATAGATAGATAGATAGATAGATAGATAGATAGATAGATAGATAGATATGAACAGGTTTTGATAGATATTATATCAAGAGGTAGAGATACATAGACATTATATGAACAATTTGGAATAGATAGATAGATATGAACAGGTTCTGATAGATAGATAGATAGATAGATAGATAGATAGATAGATAGATAGATAGATAGATAGATATAGTATAGTATGGTTGAAGGCGTCCGGTCCCGTGTATTCCAACCCCGCGTCTGCATTTTACACATTACATTTTCGCATTAATTGGGCCAATTTGTGTCTTTCGTCCAACACGCATATGTATGTCTATGGCCACTACACACAAAAGAAAACCTTGCATCGTGGCGATGCGGTTATCTGGCAAAGGCCGAGAGCGAATCATAAGGTGATAGATAGACCGAGCGAGCGTTATACAGATAGACAGATACTTAAATGATGCATACACAGAAGCCCATAAATAATGTAGTAGCTATACGGGCATTCGGAAACAGAGACAGATACGATTCATATATATATATATATATATATATATATATATATATATATATATATATATATATACCTTGATTCATACCTTTCCCAAAGTTGTTTGTGCGAAAGTGAATGCAAACAAAATTGACTGGAATCGAACTCACCAAATCCATTTTCGATCCGATATATATTACACCAGTTGCATATCCAAGCCCTTCTGGATATAAATATGGCGATGAATTAACCTGATATATATATATATATATATATATATATATATATATATATATATATATATATATATATGTTTATATCGTATATATATATATATATATATATATATATATATATATAGTAAAATACGTCTGTTGGATGCTTTGGCAAGCATCATCTGTGATGTTTCTAGCTGAGGTCCATTTTGGGTTTCGGTTCTTTCAAAATCATACACACTTTTCTGCGGTGACGCAGTCAATATTGGTCGGATATCGACTTGTGTACCATTCGTCAGATACAATTTTTCTCCGTTTTTCCAATACCGGACTTAGGCTCCTCTTTGCAATTTATAGTCTAATAACGGATAACTTTTGGTTCACAAGCAATCCACGCTCTTCCATAAAAAAGGAAGAAAAAAAAAAATAACAGTAACGTTATGGAACATAGCGACACGCTCGGCTTGAAGTCGTAAGTAACGATTTTGTTTCCCCTAACCGAGATAGATACATGAACCCACTCACAAACACACACATGAATCACATTCTACTCACTTTTAACCCATTTAAACTCATATTAAACTCATGCAATTGTTATGTTTGCCGTCGGCGTCGACATCGCCTCTGACGCAGTCGTCCAGTCTAAGGGCTCGCTTAGCCTTGATAGCGATTCTCGCGACTAACCCCGCTCCCCCAGGAATCCTGTTCCCTGTGTGTCCCTGAGAAATTTTTCGTCCACATTCTCGGTAGTTAAGTTCGGGTTGGCGTATGCTAAGTCATGTTCTTATTTGTAATCCAATTTGTTAAGTGCCACTGAGTATTTTAGTCTTTTCAGTTCTGCGCCGGGGCCTAGAAAAGTGTATCCTGGGACGGTGAACTCGACAAGTTTACGTTTTTTTTTCTCTCTTTTCTCCCGTCGACGGTGGCGACATCTTCTTCCGGTTCAGTTTTTTTCTATTTATACTTATTTGTAATCCGATTATCTCGGCTTAATAAAATATTTTCTTTATCAAAGGCAGGTGATAACGAACTAGTATGGTCATTATTTCTTCTCTGTTACGGTCACGGTGCAGGGAAATCGTTAGGGTTAGCGGCAGGGGTTAAAAATAAAATTCAATGCTAACTAACCCTAACCCTAACTTTAACCCTGATATCATTCACTTAAAAAAACGAAAAAAAATTATAAGCTCCTCAACTTGTTTCCAATATATATATATATATTATAAATTAATTGATTTAAAATATGTTTTTTTTTTTCACACAGTTCCAACCATGTTTCAAAAATAGAAGCTAAAAACCCCGAATTTAATTTTGCAATTAAATTAAAAGCATTAGTTCCATTTCATCTTCAAGCGAAGTTTGGAGTAACTTTTAAAAATTACCGGGTTTTAAAGACACAGCTAAAATCACGTTTCCATGGGATGTCTAGATTTTCCTTATGTCAGTATCATTGTATCAGTTATTAGCTACAATTTGGTAAGGGTAGGGATGTATTTTACAATGAAACCTGACATCAGTTGAATGGATGTCGTCTGAATGTTTTTTTTAAATTGTTAACGGTAAAATTTTATATCTTACGGATTTTTTATATCTTACTGTTCTTTCTTTTTTATATATATATATATATATATATATATATATATATATATATATATATAGTTAGATGGATGTGAGTTTGTTACCCTGTGTTTCACGCTCTTGCGATCGTCAAACAAAATCAATTTGTCTGACGATCGCAAAAGCGTGAAACCCAGGATCGCAAACTCATATCAATCAAATATGTTAGCTCTATCTCTGATATTGAGCGTTGTGTAATAAGTACTGCGCATATAATATATAATTATTATATATATATATATATATATATATATATATATATATATTCACACACACACACACACACATATATATATATATATATATATATATATATATATATATATATATATATATCACGACAAATTCGATCTTCTTTTTCGCTATTTATTAACTACAAACACAACAAATAAGCAGTTTTTGTTTTATGATATCAGTTTTTATTATTCGGAGACGATTCCTTTCATATGGACCAAATCAGAGTGTCGCCCCACTCCACTTTGCGGTATTACTGACCTCGCCACACATCCGAATATTCCTATCATAGATAAGCCATAAATGACAACTGGTCGTAATCATTTTTCGATATTTTACGACCAGACTTCAGGCAGAATTACACAGTGTGTTGGTCAGATACACATCGCTCAATCTCCGTGATTTATTTAATGAAAATCCATAAGAGAAAGGGTGGGTAACACACGCAACACGACTACAGCATTTTGCGGAGGGGGGATTCTTCATCCAATATAAGGCCTAAGACTCACTCAAGGTAGATAGTTGCTAATTGAGGAAGAAATCATAGGGGCATTTTATGATGATACCTCAGAAAGTGACGCAACATCTGAGAGTTTAAGGTCTTATTAATTGAAGAAGCACTTTTTTGGAGAGTTTGTTCCCAAGAGTAACAGTCCTGCATCATATTTTCGTGTCGAGAAGCAAAGGATATAGGTAGAGAAACAGCAACACCCCAAGTGGTGTATTTAAAAACCTAACATCCAGAAAGCACATGTCTAACTGTACACTTCATCGTGCTATCTAACTGTACCACCGGAAAATACAGTCGCCCCGATTTTACGCACATACTGATAATTTAAAATTTAGATCCCTATCAACTTGGTTGGTTGGTTGATTTTGTTTAGCTGCTTATAAATCTCTATGGATTATTTAATGCCGAAATCTAAATATTTTGAACGCAGTTTTATCGAGTAAATATATTTTGAACGCAATTGTATGCTTTCAATGACTGGTAAAATATATTGTTGGTAATTCTACTCTGAAAAGTATTGGAGGTCATTTTACTTTAAATATGTATTGTCAGTTGTTTTATTATAAATATGTATTGTTAGTAATCTATGCTAAAAGATTGTAAATGTGTGTGTGTGTGTGTGCTTGTGTGGTGCTACCGTCCGGCGCATAATGATGTACGAGTTGTTTATACAGCAAGTATATTTTTTATTTTAACTTTCTTTAAACAGAAAACTATTTTTAATTAAATTCTTTTTAAGTTAAAGACAAACACAAAGAGATCCCGATTTGCTGTTTCGCCCAGTTGTTTGTAGAGTAATTATAATTATAAATATTTCGGTCTTCTTTAAACAAACAATATTTTAAATATATAAAAAATTATTCTTGGCATTTCTAAAAAATATTTTCAAGTGAAAATGATTTAAAAATATTTTCTGGCATAATAAAAAAATATTTTTTTAAGTTAAACTGATTTTTAAAATATTTTAAGGGAATAAGATTTAACAATACGAATTGTTTATACAATAAATATTTTTATGTCAAGTTTCTTCAAACAGAACTTTTCTTTAATGTTGAAAACATCTTCAGGATTTTATAACTTGAACTATCAGTAAGCCGTTGGGTAACTGGTAATCTAGTTTTACTATAAATATGTATTGTTGATCATTTTACTGTATAAAATATACTGCTGTGTTTCTGACGATCGCAAATACCCATCGTCACAAACTCACATCATTCAGACAAATATATAAAATAATATATATATATATATATATATATATATATATATATATATATATATATATATATATATATATATATATATCTTCCCTCCCAACAATCTCCAGGTTATACAGGAAAAGGCCAGGAAATGACAAACAAAAAACTCCACTAAACGGGGATTCTGTGGGCAGAAAGCAGTTTTTTTTAAAAATGTCAGGGGTATTGTCGATCATTTTACTGCATAAAATGTATTGCTGGGTTTCTGACGTTCGCAAATAGAGTGAAACCCATCGTCACAAACTCCATCATTCCAACCAAATATATAAAATATATATATATATATATATATATATATATATATATATATATATATATATGTGTGTGTGTGTGTGTATACAATATAATATATATCTTCTCTCCCAACAATCTCCAGGTTATAGAGGAAAAGGCCAGCAAATGACAAATAAAAAAAACTACACTAAACGGGGATTCTGTGGGCAGAAAACAGTTTTTATTAAAAATGTCATGGAAGAAATGCTCAGACATATTCAAGTTGATAAAATGCGAGCGTACTATATATATACTATAGTGGCCTGGATAGATATTGAGGATGACCATGTGACTCAATTCATGAGTATGGTGCCAGCCACAGAAAGACAATGTAGCGTTCGTGGAAAAGAGTAATTTATTTTCTGTGTCCAAGTGTTTTCAACAGTCCCATCGGCAACATTTAGGATGTGGTAGAAAAGAAGACACGAATCCTGTATGTGCAACCAATCAAATCTAAAAATATTGTAAGATTCCTTAATAAAAGAAATGATCAAAATTCCTAAACGGAATTTCCATTGCTGAATCGCTACCAAGAAGTAAAGAAGTGATGTTGAAGGCAAAGAGCGGATCCAACATACCTCATAAAATTTCCCGGCAACATCTATCTACCTATCTATCTATTTATCAATCTATCTCTTTATACACACATACACACACACACACACACACACATATATATATATATATATATATATATATATATATATATATATATATATATATATATATATATATGACAAAAAGAACCTATGGAGGAAAATTTCTATGTTCATAGCATTTACTTTTAACAAAGTGCACAAGTAGAGTAATATATTATTATTATTTTTTTTTCCTTCAATTTTTAATCAGATAACATTAATGAAGGCGTTAATTCCACTAAGACGCAATGTGCTATAAGGAGTAAAAAAAAAGAATGAGAAAATATTAGAATGAACTGGACGATAGGTTAGCTATCTCCACTTAATGGAGAACATATTAAATAAATAAAAATAGAAAAATAAATAGTAAATGAATTCTTAGAGTTTAGTCGGAGACGTTAAAAGTACAGAGTTGATCTTGATTTTAGAAAGAACCGGAAACCTAATTCTAGACAAATAAACACGGGATAAATCTTTAAATTTTGTCCTGTAATACATCCTTTTTTCTTTTGAAAAATCAAAATAAAGCAAGAATTGTTAAACAAAGCAAGTTTCCTTTCTACTTCTTCGAACGGAATCTTTCATTTATATTTTTTAATTGAAATACTTTTTTTTTATGGAAAACTAAACTATTTGGTTCCATCAAAAGTATCGCAAACTTTTACAATCTTTAACTCAAAGGTTATTTCATTTATACATCTAAATCCAATCTAGGAGTATTTTATTAATATTATTATTGTCATTAAACAAAATGTCTGACGTAACTCTTCCAATATTTAGCAACAGATTGCGAAGAGCGCGATTTAAGAAAAGAAAGAGAAAAAAACAAGAGTGTGTTCAAAATATTTTAACAGTATGTCTGTCTTCTTCAAGTTATGTTTAAAATAAAAATCTCTCCTCCTCTTTCTCCGTATATAAGTGTATCTGCGTGTATATATATATATATATATATATATATATATATATATATATATATATATATATATATATATATATACTAATAATATAAGAGGCTATGCTCGTCGTCCGGCAAAACCTTAGGTGTTTTAGCTTGTAAATGAACAAACCAATACCCAAGGGGAAAAAGGGGAAAAACAGAAAGAAGTAAGAACATGTACTTCCGGCGAAAATAATCGTCTTGAATCTAAGTGCAGAGTCCAAAGAAAAAAACCTCCGACACGAGTAAAGTAAAAATAACTAATCAAAGTGCTCAATACGCTAAGCAGAGCAAACTAAGTAAACCTAAAGAACCAGACAAAACCTACGTAAGTTTCACCCACGCGGATCATCATGGTAAAACTGGCCTGCTTTACCCTGACGATCCACGTAGGTGAAACCTAGGTAGGTTTGTCTGGCTCTTAAGTTTAGTTATATATATATATATATATATATATATATATATATATATATATATATATATATATATATGAACCGCTAACTCCATCATAGTTTGGGAATTGTCAACCCTTCCAGTAATCAGGCAATCTAGATAGATGAAGGTAGTGAAGGAAAGCGAGAAGAAAGGACTAAGTATAAACGCAAGAAGACAGACGTCATGGTTATCAGAAAAACGAAGAACACAAAGTACAAATAAGTAATCGAGGATACTAAAATCAAACAAGTACGGAAATTTAAATATCTGGAGGACGGAGAGTGTGACAGTGAGATCCGAAGACGTATTGGGATGGCCAAATGTGCCTTCCAAAGCTAAGCAGTGTATTAAGAGACAAGAAATTTTCATTAGAAACAAAGAAAAAGGTACTTAACTATTACGTGTTATCTGTCTTCCCCTATGGCATTGAATGCTGGACAATTTCCTCAATGATGTGAAAAGACTCAAAACAGAAACGTGGTTCTACAAAAGGATGCTGAGGATATCATGTGAGCAATGAAATGACGGTGTTTTGGAGAGAATAGAAACAAAAGAAACTTATATTTATCATCAGGGAGAGGCAGTTGAATTTTCTGGGGAACGTAAGAGGAAGAGGTGATTGGAAAATCTAATACTCATAAGACAGATTGAGGGACAGAGAAAGATGAAAACAGTGCGTAACATACTTGATGAGCTTGCGCAAATGGATGTTAAAACAAGGTTTAGGTAGAAATGACAAAAAGAGAAAAGCTTATTAAGCGCTACAATGTTCTAGAAGATGTGGAGAACCATGATTGCCTACGTCCTGAAGGGACACGGAACATAAAAGAAGAAAGATATCAGGACGAGATATTCGATCTTTCAAAACAGGTAGAGTTTCGATCGTTACCTGTAAACCTACACTGATGGACATCATTTATTCAAAAGCAACCCACTGATTTGTGTCTGAGTCACTATCGATCCTGTAATCCGTTGCGATCAGAAGTCACTACGTTTTTAGAGTAGACTACAACAGTCATTCCAACGAAAGAACGACTTCTTCAATGCCTGGACAAAAGTCATAGTATCTTTCTTCTTGCCATTTTGTCCAGGGTGATTTTGTTTGGTCAAGTGGACGGTTTCTTAGACTCTGTAATTCACTGTAAGATGAAGCGCCATTTTGTTTTTATTATTTTGCTTTAAGCTTTAAATTTCGAATTGTTTTTTTTTTCTTTCATATATTTTGTTCCTTAGAGTTTTTTCAGATTTATTTTCTTTTGGTTTCTTGGTTTGTAAGTTTTCTTTGATTTTTTTTATTTTTTATTTTTTTATTTAATAGTGTTTTTGTTCTATTCTTTCAGTTTAACAAGTGTTTTACTCTTTGCTGTTATTTTTTTTTATTTATCGGTATGCCTGACATTCTTTTTTTTTCCTTCCTTCTCTCTTTTTTCTCCTTTATTTTATTCTTTATTCTACTTCCTTTTCTTCGTTTTTCTACGTCCTTTTCTTCTTTTGTCTTATTTCTTGTCTTCGTTTTCTCCTTCATATTTTCTTCTTTATTCTACTTCCTTTTCTTCGTTTTTCTGCGTCCTTTTCTTTTTTTATCTCATTCCTTGTCTTCGTTTCCTCCTTCATATTTTCTTCTTTATTCTACTTCCTTTTTTTCGTTTTTCTACGGCCTTTTCTTCTTTTGTCTCATTCCTTGTCTTCGTTTTCTCCTTCATATTTTCATCTTTTTCTTCTTCCTTTTTTCTTTTTCCTCTTCTTTTTCTTCTTTTGTCTCATTACTTCCCTTCGTTTTCTCCTTCCATTTCTTTACTTTATTCTTTCTTCTACTACTTATCTTTTTTATCTTCTTCCTTTTCTTCTTTTGTCTCATTTCTTTTCTTCCTTTATCTCCGTTTTTTTTTCTTCTTTTACTTCTTCCTTGTTCTTATTTCTCTTTCATTTTTTCTTTTGTCTCATTCCTTTTCGTCTTTTTCTTTTTCCGTTTACTTTTGTATCATTCCTTTTCTCTTTTTTCTACTTCATTTTCTTCTTTCATGTCTTTCCTTTTCTTCATTTGTTTCATACTTTTTTCGTTTTTCCACTTCCTATCTTCTTTCTTTTCTCCTTTTTCTCCTTCATTTTCTTTTTTTTTTCTACTTCCTTTTCTTCCTTTAACTCATATTTTTTCGTTGTTTGCTCCTTTTTTCTACTTCCGTATCTACTTTTGCTCTTTCCTTTTCTTCTTTCGTCTCATTCCTTTTCTTCTTCCCTTTCTTCGTTTTCTCCTTCATTTTCTTCTCTTTTATCATTCCTTTACTTTCTCTGTCTCTTTCCTTTTCTCCTTTTTTCTACTTCATTTTCCTCATTTTTCCTCTTTCTTTTCTTTTTTTATCTACTTTTAACTTTAGTCCTTATTTAAGCACTTCTTTCTTGCCTTTGTATTTTTTATCTATTTCAGCTCATCTATCTGTTCTTTCTTTCTTTCTTTCTTTCTTTCTTTCGTTCTTTCTTTCTTCTTCTTTTCTTTTCTTCCTTAAGCATTTTACTCATCTTTCTTTTTTATTTCTCATTTATTCTATAAACATTTCTTCCTTCTGAACTATTTAATCATTTCCTTTTCTTATTTACCTATTTTTCTCCATGTTTTTTTCTTTTTTTCTTCGCATATTTCAACATTCTTTTCTTCTTTCTTTCTCAACTTCTTCGGCTTTTCTACTTCGTCTTTCCTTCTTAAGTATTTCAGCTACCCCCTCTTTACTTCTGTTTTCTTCAATTTTTCTTTTCTTCTTCTTTCTTACATCCTACAGATCATCTTCTTCTTTTTCTTCTTTCTTTCCAACTTTCTTCTCGTTCGCTTTCTTTTCTTCTTTTGCAGTTAATAATTACATCGTCTTGGAAGTTTCTGTTGCATATTCTGTTTTTTCATTCGTGTCTTCTTCCCCATTTCACCTCTTACTTCTTTTTCGTTTTTACTGACTCTTTCCATTTTGCATATATTTGGTTGTTTGTGTGTTTGTTTATTTCTATCGTATTTCTTGCCTTTTGTATTAGTCTCTTGTCTTTCTCCACTTACAAGGCTATAATTTCAAGCGAACATCTATCATATTTTTCATTCCTTGCTATTGTTGTTGTTGTTGTTGTTGTTGTTCTTCTTCTTCTTCTTCTTCTTCTTCTTCTTCTTCTTCTTCTTCTTCTTCGTTGTCGTAGTCGCCTTCATCTTCTTCTGTTCCCTCCATACTTCTTCGAGGGGACAAGTTCGAACCCAAGACGAGCTCGTTGCATACACTTACGCACGAATACCCTTGAGAAGCGGATGAATCCATTTTTCTCTTTCCCCAGCTATGGGTTAAAAAGTCGTATTTCTATGTGGAAAAGTCAGTGTTATTCTCCCAAATTATATTAATGCAATATAGTCTCGAAAAATAAAGAATCATTCTGCCAATCCAAAATAGGTTCCGGCTTTAAATAATCCACAAATACATCAAAGTCAATAAGAAGATGAATAAAGAAACAAACAGAAAAAAAAAGGAAAATAGATAAAAAAGAAACAAACAAAAAATAAACAAATAAAAAAGGAACTGATAAAAAAGAAAGAAACAAACAAACAAAAAAGAAACAGATAAAAAGAAACAAATAAAAAAGAAACATAAAAAATAAACAATCAAATAAAAAAGAAAAAACGCATAAAAATAGAAACAAGTAAATAAAAATTAAGCCAAAAAAAACAGTCAAAAATAAATAAATAAATCAAATCTACCTTTTTGTATTTGTTTATTTTTCCTTTCTTTTATCCCACTTAAATTTGTATTTGTTTTTTTTTTTTTTAAATTCTTTCTTTCTTTCTTTCTTTATTTTTTCTTTCCTTCTTCTTTGTTTGTTTCTTCCTTCACATACGATCACCAAAGTTAAGCAACGTTGAGCCTTAACCTTACTTAGATGGGTAGCAGATGGGAAATATCACCTGCCAAAAACCCTGGATGTCCGGGTGGTGTTATGGATAATTGATCGGAAGTTAGTTAGAGAGCCGAGTTCCAATTCCAGTTGGGTACTTTATATTGACATTCACCAAAACCCTTGTGAAAAATATGAAACCACGCTTCTCCCTCCACCTGTGGGTTAATTAGTAAGACTTGTATCGCGAAACTATTATTATCTCTTCCAAAATGTCTTACAATATAAAAAAAAAATGTTTTCTTGATTTTAGTAACCTTGTTTAAATATTGTGTTTATTGCCATAAGTCATGATTTTAAATGATTTGAAAGGGTTTAATAAGCAGTAGAAGGCGAACCAGTTGCTTAAATTTTTCTTGCTTATTTGTTTTCATTCTAATTTTTTCCTTGTACATTTTTATTTTCCTTCTTTCTTTCTTTCATATTCTTACTTTCGTTCTCATAACTTTCCTTCTCCTTATATTGTTGGGATTTTCTTCGAGTACTTAAAAAATGAATACTCTCAATATCTATTTGGAAACGTTTTTCTTCCCTTTCAATTTACACTTTTATCGGTTTTCTTTTCGAATCTATCTCTGTTCATTTTTCTAGCCCTTTGGCACGACACAAATCTTTCTTCCACTCGTGTCGTCTGCTTCCAGACGTCAGGACACAAAACATTACATTTCACCAACAATCGGCAATTCGTATAAACTTCAAATCATGTGAGATCGTTAGCTGGGGAAATTAAAGTCCTATCTCTCTGTGTCTCTACAAACACACACGTACACACACACTCATATATATATATATATATATATATATATATATATATATATATATATATATATATATATAAAAATACTGCGCATGCGTAAATAATTGTTCCAGAGTTAACAAAACAAAGAGAAAATCGACTAAAAGAAATTGCTTCACTTTCAAGTCCTTTTGTATGTCTTTGCCAATTTTTTAAAAAATTATTTTCGCCTTTTTAACTTCTGTTGCTCTTATTTGAGTGGAAGAAACTAAATGAATGCTTTGTTTACTCTTATTGTATTTAGAGGAATTGCTGGTCTGTGTATATATAGCTAAACGTTACACAGAAGCACACACACACAGACACACAAAGATATGCATACATACATATACATCGTCCACTCCTCAGAGGGTATAAGCAATTGAATATATATGTATATTATTGGCGTGTGGCCGACAGGTGAGAATGTTCGTTTTCTGACCAGGAGACTCGGGTGAGAATCTCAACACGGTCGATTTATCAGGAAGGAGAATTCCTGATGTTATTGGTCTGGAGGGAGATGATCCCAGCGTGCGGCACACTGGGATAGTGCCTGAAAAGTAAATCATTTTCTTCAAAAGTAACACAATATCGCTTGATAATGGAACAAATTTAAGGTTCTGAAACATAGAAATTTCCGTGTTCCGATGAAAAAACATTTTTAAAGAAAAATAATATAATATTATGCTCTACTTTGTATCGAACACCTTAAAAAAAAAAGAACTGCGGATTATTAATCTGATTGTTCTTTCTCTTTATTGTACACACGAACGCACGCACACACACACACACACACACACACATATATATATATATTATATATATATATATATATATAAACCTGTATCTGTACGATTTTTTCGACAGTCTTTCATGTTTCTTGCTCTTTCTTTTTTTTAAAACCTTCTTTCCCTCGAGATTGATTTGATTATTGGCAAATCAAAAATTCGAGGGTTTTTTCGAAACGAGTATAGTTACCTATATATATATATATATATATATATATGAAGAAAATATACAGAAAAAACAAACAAAAATCAATTATGCAATACTAATGTTGATATAATATATTATATTAACATTAATTCCTTATAATTGCTTAAGATTTTGTTTTTCTGTATATTTTTCTTCATATCCTGTCATATTTGCTTACATATATATATATATATATATATATATATATATATATATATATATATATACCTACACACACACATATATATATATATATGTGTGTGTGTGTGTGTGTGCCCATTAATAACAGTAAAAGTAAAAATTAACCAAGAGCTAGACTCGAAAGAGAAATGTGGAGAGCCATAATCGTCCACGTCCTGAAAGGACACGTCATGTAGACGAATATATCAGAATATTACAAAAATAATCGCAAATATATAGTTGATAAATATAGCCTGGTATTTTGTTATCAGTCTTTATTGTTTTGTGCGTTATTTGAACCATAATTCATATCGTTGTATTTTCTACCTAATATCCGCTAAAAGATTCATCAGGCTTCCTCAAGTATAGTGTTCTTCCGTATTATTTTCTCCTATGAACGGTTCTAGGTTGAGACATCAAAAACAAGCGTCCAATAGCCAACACTCTGTGATTACATGAAATCCTAATAGCAGAAAAAATACACTAGTATATTCTTTAGATCGGAAATGAAGCTTACACACACGAATCAAAATTCCCAACTCAGTGGAATTGGCTGGATCCCAGAGTACACGATTATTCTGTTTTTGGTTTTCAGAATAGACTCTCGTTTGAGTCGAAATCGTTTGTTTACATGCTCTAACCAAGACCTTTTTAAATATCTCAAATAAGACTCTTCCTACTCTGTCATACCAGATTTTAAAATAGATTATATGGTGAAGTGTGTAGAAAAATACAAACCCATTATAAAAATTCAAAACAGAAGAACTGGAGAAACACTTTCAGTTACAATTGAACTAAATGTGACTTGAGACCGGTGCATTTCTTCTGTTCTGGATTTTTATCCCCTTTTCTATCCTGCAACATAAATTATTCTAATTTCAACTATGGCAAAGTGGATGCCAAAAATAGAATATGCACCAGAATATAAATAAATATTATAAGGTTTGTCTACAAACTTAACAACGAAACTAGTGTCGAAGAAATCGAGTAGGCAACAAAATAACTACAATATTAAAATCACAGTTGACGTTGAAGTTGAAATTATGAAAAAAGCTTACTCTCTCCCCGAATCCGTAAGTAAATTTCTGAATTTCATAAGGAAAACCTGGAACCAAAAACAGCAAAGCAGTTACGTCACTCATGCATAAATGCACTTTGTAACGAACGTTTTTCTACGCTGTTGGGCGTAATTTCTAAATCTCGTTTTACATGATTGGACTTTCATTTTTCTTTCTTTCTTTCTTTCTTTCTTCACTTTGTCTGATTTCTTAATACTCCGGCAGTTATTTCTTTCTTTCTTTCTTTCTTTCTTTCTTTCTTTCTTTCTTTTGTCTGATTTCTTAATACTACGGACGAATCCGCTTCTTTCTTTCTTTCTTTCTTTTTCTTTCTTTCTTTTTCTTTCTTTCTTTCTTTGTTTCTTTTGTCTGATTTCTTAATACTACGGCAGTTCTTTCTTTCTTTCTTTCTTTCTTTCTTTCTTTCTTTCTTTCTTTCTTTCTTTCTTCACTTTGTCTGACTTCTTAATACTCCGGCAGTTCTTTCTTTCTTTCTTTCTTTCTTTCTTTCTTTCTTTCTTTCTTTTGTCTGACTTCTTAATACTCCGGCAGTTCTTTCTTTCTTTCTTTCTTTCTTTTCTTTGCGTCAATAATATATCTTCTAGAAAAATTAGACA
Source organism: Acanthosepion pharaonis (assembly GCA_903632075.3). NCBI lineage: Eukaryota > Metazoa > Mollusca > Cephalopoda > Sepiida > Sepiidae > Acanthosepion > Acanthosepion pharaonis. The sequence goes on along the minus strand of CAHIKZ030000239.1, from coordinate 313,006 downwards.
TTGCTTAATCCTTTCCGTCCTGGGGATGACGATAAACTACATCCGCATCCTGGGTAAGACTATAAACTACATCCGAGTCCTGTGTAAGACTATAAACTACATGCAACAATCCTCTGATCACTTTGAAGAGCGTAAAAGCATTTCTAAATTGCTGGTCTTCCCAGGTCCCCCCTGACCCGGAGTGATAGTACCTGTTAGGGTCCCAGCTTTGGTCTAATAGTTAACCCCAAACTATGGTCAAAACACTATGAAAGTATAAAAATAAGTTTTAATACTAGCAATATATTTTTGTAAACAATTATTACCAGCAATGTTTTTTTTAATAAAAAATTATTACCAGATATACATTATTACCAGCTAAAAATATTACATACATTTTTGAAAATAAAATATTACCAGCAATACATTTTTGGAGAAAAAATATTATAAGCCATACATTTTCGAAAAAAATATTACCAGCAATAAAAAAATCTCCTTGGCATTAAATAAGCCATTGAGGCTGATATGCCGTAAAACAAGACAAACAAAACCCCCCAAAAAACTGATCCTGAATTCTCATTAGTAACCTTCGAAGGTGTCCAGTACTTTGCACATTCAGAGAGGTTCAATATTTTGGGAAAAAATTACCAGCAATAAAAATCTCTTTGGCATTAACTAACTCATTAAGGCTGATATGCTGTAAAACAAACCAAACCAAACAAAAACAAAAAAAGTGACCTGAATTCTCATTAATAACTTTCGAAGAGGTTCAATACTTTGAACATTCAGAGAGGGCCAATATTTTTTGAAAAAATATTACCAGCACTAAAAGTCTCTTTGGAATTAAAGAACCCATTGAAGTTGATATGCCGTAAAACAAAACAAAACAAACCAAACTTAATCCATTGATAAGACGATTTAATTTTAATTCCTTTACTACCTGCGAAAATATACCTCCAAAGATACAAAAAAAAATGACCTTATTAAGAGCTTACCTATGTCGCAAAAAGATCCACGTTGCATTTCCCAACTCCCATCGATAGTGGAAATAATCGATTTTTTAATGCTTCTACGGCATTTTTCATGTACGTCGAGGCTATTTTGTACTGGCCAGAATGAGAGCCAATAGCTGGCTGCCACGAATAGGCAGGAAGATTCTATTGGCCAGCCTGAGAGCCAACAGCTGACTCACAAGAATGTTAACTAGCATCCTACCATGCAAAAAAGTAAAATCGATAGCTGCATTCGTCACAAATGGGAAAAATTTAAATTTTCATGGCACTTTACTCCAATTTGTTCATTCGCTTGCTTAAACTCAACGTTGAATCTGATTCCGCAGAACTTGGTTGGGTGTGAAAAAGTATTTGTTGTTAACATTCTTTTTTCATTCGGTTTTTCCAGTTACGAGTCCTTTTTTAAAGCTGATCGTTTTGTGTTCATTTTGTTTTATTTCTTTTTCATAACAGATTTAATGTTTTGTATAGAACAGAAAAATCCGCATTGTGAGATAGGCAAGAAATAAGGCATGTATCAACATCAAGCACAACAAAGGGCACTCCTTTAAAAGTCAAGGAAGGGGCAAAAATATTTTAAGTCAAGTGATATCGATTGCTGTATGAGTCGTACGATTTTTTGAATCAAGCACGTACAACGCGGGCCATGCTGGTAGTGTATATATATATATATATATATATATATATATATATATATATATATATATATAATCCTTTACTTTCATTGTGTAACAGTTTATCGGTTGGAACAGAAAAGTCTTCGATCTAGCATGTCTGGCAGTCATTGTTTACCGGATTCTCGATTGCTCGAGGTTTGTAGCCTGAGTCTTAAAATCTTGGATTAGCTTTTCTTCTTTTTTTCTTCCATACAAACAAACTCTTATCGTGAGGATACTGTTTGTCAACACAGCCAAACATATGTTATTTGCACAATTCCTACTGTATGGATCTTTCTACCCACTCATATCTGTAATTATTAATATTATTACATAAATTATTAGGAATAGTTGTTTCGATGCAGTCAGAGTCTTACTGGTAGCGATGGTGTGAAAATGAAAAAAACAATCAGTTATCCATTAATAATTTTTTTCTGAACAAACAGCGATATCTTTATCAACTTTAAACAGTTTATTGCCCAAAGCAAGAAATGATTTTAGACGGAACTTTTCTATCGAAATTTATCTATTTTTTAAAAATTTTTGTTTCGCTTTGTCATTCCTTTTTAACTCAGTATTTGCAAAAATTTTCCTGTGTTGAATTTAATTAAATAATCATACGATTTCGTGTGTCTGGTTTTTCGACATTTTTCTATATTTTTTTTTCTTTTTCTTGTTAATTCCACTATGGCCCCTGCAAAATTAGGAATCATTTTCATTACTTTCTTTTATCGTTGTCTATTGTCTATTTCTTTATTCTTCAAAATTATTTTTTATTTCTTTTAAGTTTTTCTTTTTTTTTCTCAACGGTTAATTTTTCTTTTCTTTTTCTTTCATTCTTTCCCAAATTTCTTAATTTTAGATTTTAAAAGCTTTATTATTATTCCAATTGGTTTAGCTATCACTGAAATTCATTCATTCTTTCTTTCTGTCTTTCCTTCATTTTTTCTTTCTTTCCTTCTTTCTTTCTTTCTTTCTTCGTTTCTTTTTTACCGCCACCCTTTCTTTCTTTCTTTTCTTTCTTTCTTTTCTTTCTTTCTTTCTTTCTTTCTTTCTTTCTTTCTTCTATTACCTAACGACTTTTTTCTCTTTCTTTCTTTCTTTCTTTCTTTCTTTCTTTCTTTCTTTCTTTCTTTCTTTCTTACCGCCACCCTTTCTTTCTTTCTTTCTTTCTTTCTTTATTTATTTATTTCTTACCGCCATCCTTTCTTTCTTTCTTTCTTTCTTTCTTTCTTTCTTTCTTTCTTTCTTTCTTTCTTTCTTACCGCCGCCCTTTCTTTCTTTCTTTCTTTCTTTCTTTCTTTCTTTCTTCTATTACCTAACGACTTTTTCTCTTTCTTTCTTTCTTTCTTTCTTTCTTTCTTTCTTTCTTCTATTATCTAACGACTTTTTTCTTTCTTTCTTTCTTTCTTTCTTAAAAGTTTTTCTTATTTTGAATCTCATTACATCTTTTGTTTTTAGCCTTCACTTATTCTTTGTCTATTTCCTTCTCCGTCTGGATAATCTGTTATTTCTTTAATCCTTACATTTCTTTCTTTCGCTTAAATCTTTATTTGCTTTCCCTCTCTATAAATCTTTATTTATTTTTTCTTCAACGTACTTTTTCTTTTTTTATTTTACAAAAATTCTTCTTTCTTTAACATCTTTTTTCTTTAGCTTAAATTTTTCTTCTCTTTTGTTTGTGAAATTTTCTTTCTTTTTCACCCTCTCGATATTTATTATTATTTTTGCTTCGTCCTTTCTTTCTTTTTTTATTTATTATCAATCGAATATCTTTCTTTCTTTCTTTTATGAGCATATTTCTTTCTTTAGCATTACTTGTATGTTTATTTTACATTCGTTTCATTTTCTTCCTTCTTCTACCATATTTCCTTCCTTTCTTTCGTTGTCATTTACTTTCTTTAATATCTCTCTATTGATTTTCTTCATGCTTTCTTTCTATTTTTCTTTCTTTCTATTTCTTTCTTCCTTCTATTATCTAACCCCTTCTTTCATTATTTTTCTTTATTTATTTCTTGCATTCATTCATTCATTCATTCTTTCTTTCTTTCTTTCTTTCTTTCTTTCTTTCTTTCTTTCCTACCATCACACCTTGTTTCTTTCGTTCTTCTATTTCCTAACAACTTTTTGTTTGTTTGTTTGTTTATTTGTTTGTTTGTTTGTTTCTTTCTTTCTTTCCGCAACAAACTTTCCTTCTTTGTTCTGTTTCTTTTCTTTGTTATATTTGTTTGTTTTCTTTCTTTCTTTCTTTCTTTCCGCAACACTTTCTTTCTTTCTTTCTTTCTTTCTTTCCGCAACACTTTCTTTCCTTCTTTCGTTCTTAACGCCGCCCTTTCTTTCTTTCTTATATTACCTAACAACTTTTTCTTTCTTTCTTTCTTTCTTTCTTTCTTTCTTTCTTTCTTTCTTTCTTTCTTTCTTTCTTCTATTAAATAACGACTTCTTTCTTTATTTCTTTCTTTTCTTCTTTCTTTCTTTCCTTACTTTCTTTCTTTCTTTCTTTCTTTCTTTACACCTGTTCAAATCTTTGTTTTAATAGCTTTACTGTCTCCTTTTTAAGTACTACAGATTTTTTTCACCGTTCCGTCTTCCTTTCTCTCTTTCGATATTTTCCACTCTTTAGATTGCATTTGACTTTTAGACACCTCATAGCTTCTGTTCTCTTCAACTTCCGATCATAAATATTTTATTTTTATGCTTCTTTACCCTAACAAAAAGAAGATTAAAAGATGAAGAAACATTCGCTTCACACGCTTTTCGACGAACAAACATTACACTCTATTCGATAACAATCTTTGCCAAACCTATTCAGTCCAGACTTGACCGGAAGAACACGGAATCCGAAATTCTGTCAATATCCGCCCTCAGACAACCAATCAGAAACTAACACTTTGAAAACTAGGTTTCTTTATTTGTGTTTTTTACACGTTTTTTAAATTGTCTTCTGGTTCTTGTTATCCATAAAAACACGAAAAATAAAGATCTTTACGGTATTCGGTTTATAGCCGCCGAGAAAGCCCAGTGGTTACATCTTTCGACTCGGGTTAAAGTAAATTTCAATCATTTCTGTTTACTCTACCGACCTTTAAGTGTTACATTTCTAACTTAATACGCATTTCACAAAGTACTTCTGTAAAATTTACACAATGATAGGTAAATAATAAAAAAGATCACTTCGTCTCAGATCCAAAATTAGGGTTCAGATTTCAGTAAGGCCAAAAGCAATAATTCATATTTAATTACGGATGTAAAGCAGTATAACAATAAGATGGGTAACTGCACGGGAGAATCAACTAAGGTATATAGTTCAATTACGCTGAAATAATCAATTCTACACCCTTGTGTAAATTAATTGAAACAGTCTCTTTAGTTTCCTTTCTTTCACCATTCGGTCAGTTTTAGACCCACTGGATTGACAGAGTGCAATCTGTTTCTATTTTTTTCCTCAGATTAGGTCACTTGCAGCTGTGAGCTGTAATATGAATCTATTTTCGGGTTGTATGATAAAATTTATTTCGCCTAGAATAATATTGCGTCATCCGTCCTATTCTTATCACGCACAGACACTATTGTCTCGGCTGTCGATTAGTTGTCCTACGGTCATTGTCTTCGATGGTCGTTACTCTAAGGAAGCGTACGAAAACTGTAACGCTGCACGAAAACACTGGCAAACCTTACCAGTGAACAAATAAAAGTACTATAGACTGATCCGGAAATTCTCTTGATTTAAATCCAGTCGAGAATCTGTGGTCAGTTTGCAAGGACAGACTTCGTGTAATGGACATATAAAGTACTAACATGTGCACTGGATCATGTTTCATTGAAAAAAATACGAAGAAAAAGTAAATAATAACGGAATTATTCGTTTTGTTTCAATTAATTTGCACAAGGGTGTAGTTTTAAGTTAAGCATCGTTGATTGTGGTCAGTACTGATATGAATGATTATATGAGAACATCAACTACACAGTGGCTTATAGTTCAATAACACTGACAGCATCGATTCTTATTTAATTAACAATATTAAACATCAACGGTTTTGGTCAGTCTGTCAGTTATGTGCCATACGTGATACACGCTTAGACGATCATGTACCTTTTGATACATAACTGACGAGACAGATTTTCACCTCAGTAGGTTGCCATTTCTTTCTGCGGTAAATCAGTTGCCATCAAAGACTATAGAACCTGGCTTGCCCTGCGATTTACCCATAGCTAGAGGGAGAAGACGAAGCTTCATACCTTTCCAAAGAGTCAGTCAGTCAGTTATGTGCCATGCATGATATACGCTTAGAAGATCATGTATCTTTTGATACATGATTGATGAGGCAGATTTTTTCCCGCAGTATGTTGACATTTCTTTCTGTGGTAGACCAGTTGCCAGCCAAGGCTATAGAACCTGGTCTGTCTTGCTATTTACCCATACCTCGGAGGGAGAAAAGAGGATTCCTACCTTTCTCAATGGTATTAGCACGTAAGTGAAGGTAATGGATTCGACTGAAATTTGAACTCGGCCCTTCTGATTGCGGTCACAATTGATTTAATGCTTGATTTATTTTTTACGGTTTGTCAACATTTGGCAAGTTGCTTAAGGCCAGCAGATTTTTTTTTAATTTGTAAGAATTTTCTGGGAGATAATAATTATACGCGTCCCAATATTTAACCCATAGCTTTATGGAGAAGAGGTCTGTTAATAATTTCACAAGGATATTTGCGCTTTAGTAAATATGACGAACTCGATTGCATTTTGAACTCGTATCTCCGATTTCCAATTCCGAGCAGTTATTCCTTACTCTATCCGCGCATCCAAGTTTACAGCATTTTATATTCCCAAGCTGTCACCCATCTATATATTGACCATACACTTCCACCACAGTACTAGGAACATCTATACACAAATTGAGGGCGTTGCCATAGGCGCTCGTATCGCCATCTCAGAGTTTTATATGCTGTGGTAAAAAATTGTAAAATAACATTCCAAACCAAAAATCTATTCGACTAAGTGAATGGCATCTTTGTACTTACAGCATGGAAAGCATATATCTCTCCTATATATATATATATATATATATATATATATATATATATATATATATATATATATTGGTGCAAAAATAATGACGTAATAATGTCGTTTTTGACGTATTTTTTAACGTCAAAACGACATTCTTACGCCATTATTTTTGCACCAACCTAATATATATATTTATTTTTGCATTTGGCATCCACAATTTGTAATTTGTTTCCAGGCGACTTAACTTTTGTGATTAATAAAATAAACAGGGCTTTGTGTCTCATGGAATCGTAAGCCTCGATTGAGTTGACGCTCGTAACTTGTCCCTCTTGTCAGTGCTGAACACAATTGATGATGCTTAACTTTTGTGATTAAACGAGAATTGTTTCTCTCAGCGATATTGAACTATAAGTTTCAATTGATACTCCTTAAGTTGTAACTCATCTCAGTAGTGACCATACTCAATGCTGCTTAACTTCGCTTTTAAAAATGAATTGGGGTTTTCAGCTTCATTAATGACCCAGTTTTATGGTGTCACTCAGCCCAGTGCTGAATACAATCAATGATGCTTAACTATTGTGATGAAACTAGAATTGTTGCTTTCAGCGTCATTTAACTATAATCCCCGATTTTGTTAATGCACCTGTGCTGTTACTCATATCATTACTAGTAACATTCGACGTTGCTTAACGTTTGTGATTAAATAGGAATTGAAATTATCAGCTTTATTTGGTGGTCATAGGCTATCACCCATGTTATTACTGACCAACATTGACGATGCTTAACTTTGTTAAATAACAAGTGATGCTTTCAGCACCATTGAACAATAAGGCCGAGTTTATTTAATGCTGCTAAGCTGTCACCCAACACTGTACTGATCGGATTATGGTAATATCACGTCGCAACAACGGTTCTCGTAGGATCACCAAAGTTAAGCAATGTTTACGCTCCGTTCCATGTCCTTAAAAATTTACCAGTGATATTTGCACATACTTTCTTCAGGCCCATGATGTCACTAAAAGAATTTTGCGAAATAACGGTAAAATAGACAGCACCCCGCATAACAGAGATCATTTCAGATCGAGGTGTACACATGAACTTCGAGTGGAAATACTCACGAAGCTTGTCGATCTCCGCGCCAAATAGGGGATGTTTCAGTGAAACTCGATCGTACCTTCCGTTATCAATTATAGCATTTAAGAATATTTGTGGAGAGTTCATAGTTTATTTTGTTCAGGTTAGGTTTCAACTGTTTTATGTATATAGCTTCAAGAATTTTTAGTTTTTGTTTATTGTTTTCATATTTAAGTATAGCTGTGTTTACAACGAGGATTTTCCGGAATTGTGTATACGACCAGGCATGTTGTTTAAATGCCTAAAAATGTTAGAGAGTTATCATTCATTCATTCATATATATATATATATATATATATATATATATATATATATATATAATATATATATATATATATATATATATATATATGTATATATATATATATATATATATATATATATATATATATATATATATAAAATGTATATAAATATATATAATGGTCTAAAAATAAACTATTACAATGGAACCTTAAAGTTTTTTTCTTTATATATATATATATATATATATATATATATATATATATATATATATATATTGTTTATATTGTATCTATATATACATGATATTTATTAGGAACCGCTCAATATCAGTGATAGAGCTAATATATTTAGTTGGACTAGTGTGAATTTGTGGCCCTGTGTTTCACGCTATTTCCGATCGTCAGACAAATTTATATATGGTTGCGTATGTCGGTGTTTCGTATGTTTCCGTATGTATGAATGGCGATCCGACGACAATTTTTCTTAATATATGCCCTATCCATATTACATTAATAGGATTCACTTGGATTATCTATCAAGTGGGATTTCTATATATATATATATATATATATATATATATATATGTATATGTATAGGCAAGAATTTTGCGGACAGTAAAATATCTTAAAATCAGATATTTTTCTATTTTCTTTGAAGTAAAAGGAAAAAATTCCTTAACTATATTATCTTTCTAAAGTCTCATCTTATTACGAAAATGTTCAAATTTGAATTTGTCTCTCCACAATAGATTCTGCTAAATTATGAATGTTTTTATGAGGAAATTATAATTTGTCTTCAACATAAATCCAAAACTCGACATTATGAGATTACTAAATTTTTCAACGAAGTTAAATGCTAATGCAGCTTCTAAATGTTAAACTCAATACTGACTCATGTTGTAACCAAAATGTATGTAGCTGTCTATCTTTGAAGAATATAATTGCGACATTATGACTGTATTTTCATAGGTTTTTTCATTTATATTTTAATTTTGAAGTAATTTGTATAAATTGGTAAAATCTTAGCAACTGCTACTGAAGACAAAAAATTACTGATTTAAAGCAGAAAACAACAGAAGGAAAACTTCATTACAATTGAGAGCCGAAATTAATTCCTCTTTAAATCAACCATTGTTGCCCTCAACTGCAAAAAATCGACTTAGATCAACTGGGCTCAAGCGGTGGAGTGAATAGCTAGCAAGAAACCCCTGTTAGGAAAGGTGAATGAATAGAAAAGATCGCTATGTTCTAAAAAGCATAAGAATTGGACAGTGAAAGAGTCGAAAGTCCAAATTTGAAAATTTTAAGAGGAGACTCTTTGGGTCCTGTCACTGGATCAAAGTAACGCCTTTATTAACAGGAGATAAGTGACATCCATTAGGCATGGCACTGGAACAGTCTGCCTCAGTGAGCGAAATAAAGGGTTCAGTTCGCCATTCCAACCACCTGAAGAAGGCTGGAGTGTACAACGGCCGAAACGTTGTGATAAATATGTCGACAGAGATGAGGACAACAGTCCGAATAATGTAAATAGTGTACATAATACCTCAGCTCAGAAATATAGACAGATACTAAAAAATTGATAATTATCAATATTTACAAAGGAATATTGTTTGAGTTAAACAGAAATGTGTAGGTATTTAGAGAGAGACAGAAAACAAACCGTCATAATAGACTCTCTTATAAACCATGCAATTCGCCTCAGACCAAAACATGATTTCGGAAAGGAAATATCTCGATATATGTATTCTCTTGCTCTGCACGCAATGGAATTCTTTTGCCACTGCTTGCAGATGCCTGAGGATGCCACGTGTGCTAAATTTCGAAGGGAACAAATAAATAATGCTTTCGCTCGAACGCTGTAGAATCGGTTGTTTTGGAAAATGGATTTGGGTCATCAAGGAAAGAAAAATGAGATGTTGCAAGAGAGAATCGATGGTCGGCAAATTATATCGATCTTCGGCAGCTTATTCTTCTAATTTTTTTTTTCATATTTCTCTATCGATCGATCGATCGTCCAATAGATTTATCTGCTTTCATCTGTCTGTCCGCCTTTCTCTATGTCTGTCTGTATGTTCGTATAGAGACTATATTTACCTATTTGTTTTATTTATCGCTTATCTACGATTATACTTTTTGTTCTCTCTGATTGCTTTTTCTCTTTTTATACGTATCTTTTACAAATTTTTGTTTGGCTGGATGCGACTGATAATTATTTCTTTAAGATTAGGTTTTTTTTTTTTTTTAGTTTTTTTTCTCATTCGGAATATTTATCTGATGTTCCGGCAGAATTTGAACATAAAACACGCATTAATACTATTTATATGTGTTTAGAAACGAGCATGTGAAATATATTTCACAAGTAAAAATAAATGAAGGAATAAAATAAAGAAATTAAAAAAACAAAAGAAAAAACATCACGACAACAAAAACTGCCGCGTGAAAACGGGAGAATTAAAAATACATACTTCGCGCATACACACACACACACACACACACAGAGAGAGAGAGAGGAGCGAAAGAGAGAGAGAGAGAGAGAGAGGAGGGAGAGAGAGAAAGAGAGAGAGGGAGAGAGAGAAGAGAGAGGGAGAGAGAGAGAGAGAGAGAGAGAAAGAAACACACACACACACAGAAACCCCACCACACACACTCTCTCTTTCTCTCTCTCTTTCCCTCTCTCTCTCTCCCTCACACACACACATACACAAATTCAAACGCGCTTATGGCGATGTCATGTTAAAACATCGGTTCTCATTTGCTCACCGAAGTTGAGCAATGTCAAGCTTGGTCACTACCTAGATAGGTGACCGCTTGGGAATACCAGGTACGCTAACTTGATACTTGCGGATGGAATAATGGATAACATCCCAAAATTTAAAATCGAAGATGCGTGTTCCAATTCAAGTCGGGTTTGTTATATTCATTTATTCCCAAAGGTTCTTAGGAAAGGTAGCAATCCACCTCTTCTTCCCCCAACTATGGGTTAATTAATAAGACTTGTATCGCTAAATCAGTATTGTCGCAAGAAAAACAAAATCCTTACACTCTAAAATATTTCCTGACTTTAAATACCATGAAAAAGTTCTATATACCGTAAATATCAAATAAATCAATCTTATCATTGTCTCCGTTTTAATCGAGTTCACCCCAAGCAAGGCACTAAATCCTCTAAGACAAAAGGTATCTCTGAGTGTGGAAGACTTAAAAACAGAAACATTGTTAAGGAACAAGAACGAAAGGAGAGTAACCAGGATAATAGATATCGAGTGACATTGCATTTAAATTTTTACAGATTAAAGTTGGCTGGAAAACATGGAGGCGAAAGAGACTGACACAAGCGAGAAGAGCATAGAACTTATGGGTACATCTAGCCAAGACATATGTAAATTGATTAGACCTGGTAGCCAGCCTATTAGTCAGTTCGGTGGCATGCGTTATACACGCTTAGGCGTTCATGTATCTTTTGATTCATGAATGACGAGGCAGATTTTTTCTCCGTTGGTTGCCACTTATTTCTGCCATAGAGCAGTTGTCATCCAAGGCTACAGAACCCGGCCTCTCCTGCTATTTACCCATAGCTGGGAGAGAAGAAGAGGAAGATTCCTACATTTCCCATGGTTATTAGCACGTAAGGTTATGTTATGAATCCGACTGGAATTCGAACTCGGCTCTTCGATTCCTCAATCCGAGCCGCTACCCATTTGTCCACCGTTCCTCCTTGCCAGTCTATTACTGCACTTAAATTTATGAAGTCTATTTAACATAGCTAAGATATCATCCGAACAATTATAATGAATGGATTAATAGAAAAGGTAAAAGGAGGCCCACTTACGGCAGTTGGAAAGTAACTGAAGCTGATATGCCAGAACAGGGCCAATAATATTGATGATATTTCTTTGGACTTTACCAAAGAGCTCTAAATAAATAGCTGGAGCACTGGACCATATGCGACAGAAATACTCTAAGCATGGACGAATTGATATGGAAGATAGATTCCAGGGAGGAAAATGGTCTAGGAGCTAACCTAGCAAAGGACTCAATATACTTTACTTCATGACGGCCGAGAACACTAGTCCGAGAAGGCGCAATGGGTCACTCTCCTGAAGGTCAGTATAAACCATGCTGATCGAAATCACAGAGGGTTCTGTCAGATGTTTAATAGAGAGCAGATCAGTTTTGGAGGCGTTAAAGTTAGCAAGCCATCCTTTGACCGAGTCATCGGCACCCGCTCGTATCCAAACATAAGGATCGTCATCCTATCTCCATATTTCTTGTCTCCCCTCTGGTGACGACTATGAAGGACCAGCCTACACCTGAAGTATCGTGAACAGGAATCACAGAGGAGTGTGGGTGATGGATACGGCTGGACGAGACGAGGCCTCCTGACAGCACGTCGCAGATCCTGTTCATGTTGATACATGGACTCAAAAGTCTCTGTCTCTTCCCGGATGGTCTTGCCCAAGTCTCAGCGTCGATGTTGGCCCGTGTCAGGGTTGTCTTCAATTGATCCTTGAAGCATGGATTTGGGCGAATTTTCCAAACAGGATGATACGTATGAGTCGAGAAGGACGCATTCTGGATTCGGGACCCACTCAACGAAAGCGACGTAACTACAGTCTGAAGGTCGTTTTGGATATCAGCTGCCATTTTGACTATATTAAACTGATCAGACGATTTGAATCATCAGTAAATTCTTGTGTCACAAGCGTAGATACCAAGTTGAGAGCTGATGTCATCGGGAATGTCATTAATGCAAATGACAAATAAAGTAGGCCCTTTATCAATTTTATTATTGTTGTAGCATACCTACAGACGATAATGGGTACGTCTCCATTCAGTCAGTCAATAGTTCACTACCGACTGTTCGGTTGAACTCTCTTCTTACGGACGGGAGGAACCCGAAGGAGGCTACGCCGAAGGGCGGAGTCTCCTTCGGGGAGGTAAAAACAGCCCTGAACCCGTTTATACGGGTTCAATGGGCATATTTTTGGCCGAGCACACGGGCTCGGAATGCCCACGTTAAAAAGGCCTTGTGCCACATGACACCCTCGTGCGGGGGGGGTGACTGAATATCGTCTCCATTCTTATAAATACAGTAGTAAATACTGTATGTTGGTCGGCAGTTCATTGTGGAATTCACTTCTAGGAGTTGACTACTTCTACTCGCCGCTGGCGAATCTTATATGTGTTGTTCTTGTCCTAAGTGTTATCGGTCATTACCAATCTTCGTTTGATTATTCTATTAAGTAACCTTCCCTAGGTTACTACAACTATAAACACAACTTTTTGGCCTATTAAATTCTGGCCATCTTCATACTCAATGATTTTAGCTGATATGCCTTGGTTTTATGCTATTTTATTTTGTTTTGTTTTTTGTGATACTCTTTCTTGTTCTTAATTACTGAAACAGAATATATGTGATTTAATTGGCAACCAGCAGGTGACGTCAACACTTCATTACCCAACCTTTATATTAAGCTACGGATAGCCTAACGATTGTTGGCGCACTTTTGTTTGGGTAAGTTTTATACTGGAAAGTTTCCGCTGAAAAGTACTCTACGATCAGATAAGCAAGTTGAAGGGGATAGCAGTCAAATTGGAACTTGATAATTAACTTCAAAATTATATAATGCACGAAAGCCAAGAAACTAAAAATATCCAAATAAAACAATGAAAATCATTCCTATCAGCTCGAATATGTTAGTCATATTGATGTGTAACTTCCACATAAGGAATATTGAATTCTAAACCATGAAGTATACAACAGGAAACCTCTATCTTTCAAAAAAAAAAAAAAAAAAAAAAGAACACATGGTAATTTACAGAAAAAGAAAAGTTGTGATGACTGGAGGGACATAGCATTTTAAAATGCAAGGAAGGTAAATAAAAAAATAACACATATGCACTAAAAAAACTTATGTGTTTTATGGAGACACTGATTAATCAAATGTATAAAATTTCATGCTGGAGATTTTCCACTAAAGTTGCGGGTGATAACAATCAAATCAGGTCTTGATAATTATAATTATATAATTATATTATATAAGACAAAAACTGAAAATATCCAAATAAAACAATGAAAATCATTTGTATCAGCTTGATTATATTTGTCACAACTGCTACATACCACGTTCTGTACATTATCCCGATTTTAGGAGAGTAGTGTGATGGAGAAAATGAAATGAGTTACCAAATAGGAATTATGTCGGTTGTGTTTAAATCGATTTTTCGTTTTTCGCAGTTTTTTCTAAACGAAATAGCGTAGAAATAAAAATGAGAGATTGATGAGCTCGTCATGATGTAAGTAACCTACATACCGAGTTTGAACAAGATCGTAGGAAAAAGTTGAATTTATCGATATTTGATCGGTTTTATTGAAAAAATTATCGATTTTTTGCGCTAAGAACCTATCTTTTACATTGTACAATGTATGTGCCAAGTTTGTTCAAAATCGTTTGGATGGATCTCGAGTGAAAAGGTATCAGACAAACAGACAGACAGACACACAGACATTCTCTTTTTTATAGAGAGAGATCTCTCATTTATTTCTACCGTTCATTTATTCAGTCATTCACTCGTAAGTTGCTATAAAATCTGAAAACTCAAGCCAGGTTCTTAAATAAATTCGACATATCTGGACTGTCATATGGCTGTCAAACATGACGACCAACTTGTTCAGAAATGTCTAAACTATCATCTGTAGACAACGCTTTTCTCAGATCAGTGATTAAAAATGGCTTCAAGTGAATAAATACTCTTTGTCTTGAAGAAAAGGTCCTTTACTAACATATATATATACTGGTGTTATAAAATAATGAAAGAATTTACAAACAGAAAAAAAATATACTTGATGACTTCTAACAATAAACAGAATGGAAAATAATGATATAATGATATAATGAAAATTTCAACTTTCCACACGACCTTAAACAAAATGTCTTGAGGGAAATCCTGTCAATTTTAAAAAATATATATTTTAAGATTCTATTAATTTTCACCGACAGTAAAGGCAACTATGATTTCAAGGAATGGCAAACATTTTCTGTTTGAAAACAGTCAATTGTATCTTTACGATTCAACCAGTCAGTTAAGTGCCGTACGTGTTACACGCTTGGGCGATCATGTCTCTTTCGATTCAGGACTGATTAAGGCAGACGATTTTCCCGCTGTCGGTTGTCATTTGTTCTGGAGTAGACTGTTTGTCAAACAAAGGTATAAGACTAAGTCTGTTCTTCCATTCAACCCACAGACCGAGAACAGCTTGAATCATACCTTTCGCAAGAGTATTTGAGCGTAAGTGAATATCACGAACCCGACTGGAATTCGAACTCGCCTCTTCAGTTTCTCATTCCAAGCCGATATTACACCACGACGGACAACCATCAGTATTTTGTAAAAAAAAATCTATTCATAAGTTAACTGACTTTAATCTATCAAAATGAACAAACTTGCAAGCAACAAATGATAATAAGATAACACGCTAAACTGGTAACGGTTCGCCCAGTAGCTTGATAACCATTGCTATCTGACGAAGATCCCATGAGGTGCATGGGTCGTGAGGTACTATATAAATTCTGATCTTCGGACAGAGCTAATGCGTTTTTAATTGGAATGAATCTGATAAAACAGGCAAACCGGAATTTCACATTTTACCAGCGCGACCAATCAAAGGGAGGATGCATGTATTTCTTTGCTGAAACAACGATAACAGAATACAATAAAACGGCTGATGAGATTACCTAATGAGCGTTCTACCTTGCCCCTTTCGTCTCTCACAGACAACAGGACGAAAATGCTACATTTTTCTATTTATCCCGCTCTATTGCGGATTGGGGGAGGTGTCCATTTCTTTTCTCTTATTTGAATTGATTTCTTTTTCTTTCGTCTCAGAACAGCAAATAGACCTTTTTTTTCTTTCTTTTAGATATCTTTTCTCTGCTATTTTATTATCTTTATTTGTTAAAGACACAATAAAATATTATTAATGGCATTACAGTCTTTGTTCGAGGAAGAAGACACAATGAAAGGATACTTGCGTTATTCTCTCATGTCAAGAAATGTTCCACTTTCCAGACTTTTCTTTACCTTAGGAATGTTTCAAAGACACTTGTTTCGCTTCGACATTTTGTTGAAAAAGGTTCTTTTATTTGGTCAAATGAATTTTATTCTTTCTTTTTTTCTTTAATATCTCTTTCTTTCCGATTTTCTTCATTCTTTTTTGGCTAGCAGAATGTAGCTCTGTTTTTTTAGTATTTGTTCCTGATATTAATTTTTTATTATTTTATTCTTTTTATTATTTTTATTTTTTCTTTCTTTATTCTTTCTTTTTTTCTTTTCATTCATGTTTCTTTTATTCTTTCTTTATTTTTCATTCTTTCTATATGTCTTTTTTTTTTTTTTTTACTAGCCTTTTTCTTTTATTCTTTCTTTATTTTCATTCGTGTTTCTTTCTTAGTTACTTCTTTCTATATGTCTTTTTTTTTACTAGCTTTTTTCTATTATTCTTTCTTTATTTTCATTCATGTTTCTTTCTATATGTCATTCTTTTTACTTTTTCTTTTATTCTTTCTATATTTTCATTCTTTTTTACTTCTTTCTATATGCCTTTTTTTTTTTTTATTCTTTCTTTATTTTCATTCATGTTTCTTTCTTAGTTACTTCTTTCTATATGTCATTCTTTTTACTAGCCTTTTTCTTTTATTCTTTCTTTATTTTCATTCGTGTTTCTTTCTTAGTTACTTCTTTCTATATGTCATTCTTTTTTTTTCTTTTTCCTTCTTTCTTTTATTCTTTCTTTATTTTTCATTCATGTTTTTCTTTTTATTCTTTCTTTTTCATTCATGTTACTTCTTTCTATATGTCATTCTTTTTACTAGCTTTTATTCTTTCTTTATTTTCTTCATGTTTCTTTCTTAGTTATTTTTCTATATGTCATTGTTTTTTTTTCATTTTTTCTTTTATTCTTTCTTTATTTTCTTTCTGTTTCTTTCTATATTCTTTTTATATGTCATTCTTTTTACTAGCCTTTTTTTTTATTCTTTATTCTTTTTCTTTAGTTTTCGTGTATTTCTTTCTTTTTACTAGTTTTTTCTTTTATTCTTTCTATTTGTTCATTCTTTTTTCTATATGTAGCTTTTTTCTTTTTTTCATTCATGTTTTCTTTCTTAGTTACTTCTTTCTATATGTCATTCTTTTTTACTAGCCTTTTTTTTATTCTTTCTTTCATTCATGTTTTCTTTCTTAGTTACTTCTTTCTATATGTCATTCTTTTTACTAGCTTTTTTCTTTTATTCTTTCTTTATTTTCATTCATGTTTCTTTCTTAGTTACTTCTTTCTATATGTCATTCTTTTTTACTTTTTCTTTTATTCTTTTCTTTTATTTTTTCATTCATTTCTTTCTTATATACTTCTTTCTATATGTCATTTTTACTAGCCTTTTCTTTTATTCTTTCTTTATTTTCATTCATGTTTCTTTCTTTAGTTACTTCTTTCTATATGTCATTCTTTTTATATGTTTTTCTTTTATTCTTTCTTTATTTTCATTCATGTTTCTTTCTTAGTTACTTCTTTCTATTTCATTCTTTTTACTCTTTTCTTTTATTCTTTCTTTAATTTCATTAATTTTCTTTCTTAGTTACATTTTCTATATGTCATTCTTTTTATTAGCCTTTTTTTTTATTCTTATTTTCATTCTTTTTTTTCTTAGCCTTTCTTATGTCATTCTTTTTACTAGTCTTTTTTCTTTTATTCTTTCTTTTTTTTCATTCATGTTTCTTTCTTAAGACTTCTTTCTATATGTCATTGTTTTACCTAGTCTTTTCTTTTATTCTTTCTTTATTTTCATTCATGTTTCTTTCTTAGTTACTTCTTTCTATATGTCATTCTTTTTACTAGACTTTTTCTTTTATTCTTTCTTTAATTTCATTAATGTTTCTTTCTTAGTTACATCTTTCTATATGTCATTCTTTTCATTAGCCTTTTTCTTTTATTGTTTCTTTATTTTCATTCATGTTTTTTTCTTAGTTACTTCTTTCTATATGTCATTCTTTTTACTAGTCTTTTTCTTTTATTCTTTCTTTATTTTCATTCATGTTTCTTTCTTAGTTACTTCTTTCTATATGTCATTCTTTTTACTAGTCTTTTTCTTTTATTCTTTCTTTATTTTCATTCATGTTTCTTTCTTAAACGTGTACTTCTTTCACTATGTCATTCTTTTTTGAATGCCTTTTTCTTTTATTCTTTCTTTATTTTCATTCGTTTTTTTCTTAGTTACTTCTTTCTATATATTTTTTTTATTTTTTTTTATTCTTTCTTTATTTTTATTCATGTTTCTTTCTTAGTTACTTCTTTCTATATGTCATTCTTTTTACTAGCCTTTTTCTTTTATTCTTTCTTTATTTTCATTCATGTTTCTTTCTTAGTTACTTCTTTCTATATGTCATTCTTTTTACTAGCCTTTTTCTTTTATTCTTTCTTTATTTTCATTCATGTTTCTTTCTTAGTTACTTCTTTCTATATGTCATTCTTTTTATTAGCCTTTTTCTTTTATTCTTTCTTTATTTTCATTCATGTTTTTTTCTTAGTTACTTCTTTTCTATATGTCATTCTTTTTTACTAGCCTTTTTTTTTTTTATTCTTTCTTTATTTTCATTCATGTTTCTTTCTTAGTTACTTCTTTCTATATGTCATTCTTTTTATTAGTCTTTTTCTTTTATTCTTTCTTTATTTTCATTCATGTTTTTTTCTTAGTTACTTCTTTCTATATGTCATTCTTTTTATTAGTCTTTTTCTTTTTATTCTTTTATTCTTTCTTTTCATTCATTTTCATTCATGTTTTCTTTCTATATCATTGTTTTTTACTAGCCTTTTTCTTTTATTCTTTCTTTATTTTTCATTCATTTTTTTTTTTAGTTACTTCTTTCTATATTATTCTAGACCTTTTTCTTTATTTTTTATTTCATTAATGTTTCTTTCTTAGTTACATCTTTCTATATGTCATTTTTTCATTCTTTTTTTTATTGTTTCTTTATTTTTTCTTTTTTTCTTTTACTTCTTTATTTTTCATTCAGTCTTTTTTTTTTTTCTTTCTTTCATTTTGTTTCTTTCCATCTTCTTTCATTTGTCATTTTTTTTACTAGTGATTTCTTTTATTCTTTCTTTAATTTATTATCTTTCCTTTGTTTTCTTTCTTATGTCATTCTTTTTATTTTTTCATTTATTCTTTTTTTAGTTTAATCCATTCTTTGTTTTTTTTTATTATGTCATTTTTTTTACTAGCCTTTTTTTTATCCTTTTCATGTTCTTTCTTATTCAATCATTACTCCTTTTCTTTTATTCTTTCTTTTTTTTCTCTGTTTCTCTTATTTATTTTTTCTTTCTTTTTACTAGTTATTTTCTTTTATTCATATTTTCATTCATTTCTTTTCTTCTTTTTCTTTTATCAAACATTCCTTTTTTTTTTTCTTTTTATATTTTTTCCTTTCTTTTCATTCATTCTATCATTATTCTTTTACTTTTCCGTTCTTTGTTATTCTTTTAATTTTTTTTCCAATTTTTTTTTCATTTTTATTCAATCAATTTTTCTTTTTCTTTTTTTCTCATTTATTTTTCTTTCTTTCGTTATTTTCTATTCATATTTATTCATTTCTTGCTTCTTTTCTTTTATCAAACATTCCTTTTTCTTTTCTTTTTTATATTTTTTCTTTCTTTTCATTCATTCTATCATTATTCTTTTACTTTTTCCGTTGATCCCTTCCTTATTTTTCCTTCATTTTTTTTTCTTTTTTCTTCCCTTTTCATTCTTTTTTCTTTCTTTCTTTCTTTTTTTTAATTTTTCCTTTCTTTTTTTCTTCCTTATTTTATTTTCTTTTCTTTTCATTCTTGCTCCTTTTTAATTTCTTTCTTTCTTTTTTCTTCTTTCTTATTACTTTCTTTCTTTCTTTCTTTCTTTCTTATTACTACTTAGTTTTCAGACAATGTTCTGCAACTTTTTGATGAAAAAGATTATACTTGAAAATAGAAAACAATATGTTTACTCATTAAACAGTTAAGATGGAGAGAGATCCAAATTTTAAAATCTTACGGTTATATCTTATTTAACTAATCAAAATAAAGGTCAAAGCTAAATCAGAAACATTAAATATATATGTTAGGTGTTGAACAAACACAAGTGTGCTTGAGCGAGCGTCTGCAGTAGGGATTGGCTAGCCGCCTTAATAGACGGGTACATTCGAATACGAGTAGCCAGTTAATACATCGGCGGGTACCCGTAAATCGCTTGGTTAAAATTTTCTTTGAATATTCAGCAAGACTGTGTCCACTGTCCTTGTTGTACTTTGTTGATTGATTGTTTTCTGTGGCCGTCCAGAAGATTTTTTTATCATTCTTATCATGATCGAGGCTCAATAAAAGCATCATTTAAATCTTAGTATTTTTCCTAAATGATTCTCCTGTCTCTCTTAGCTCGACATTTTGAGTTCTCTAAAACTGGACTCAGTCAGTTATTTGCTATGCGTAATACACGCTTAGCCGATCATGCATCTTTCAATACATAGACTTACGAGGAAGACCCGCAGTAGGTTGCCATTTCTTTCTGCAGTAGACCAGTTGCCATCTAAGGTTTGAGAACCTGGTCTGTCCTGCTATTCACCAACAACTGGCGCGGGGGGGGGTTGTTTGAGAAAAAGTGGATTCATACACTTCCCAAAGGGCCAGTCAGTCAGTTATGTGCCTTGCGTGATACATGCTTAGGCGATCATTTATCTTTCAATATATAGACTACCGAGGCAGTTTTTTTCCCGCAGTAGGTTGTCATTTCTTTTTGCGGTAGACCAGTTGCCATCCAAGGCTTTAAAACCCGGTCTGTCCTGGTATTTAATCTTATCTCAATAGTGAAAAAGAGGGTTCATACTTTTCCTAAGTATATTAGCACGTAAATGAATGTAATGGATTCTAATGGAATTCGAACTGGACTAATGAAAGTAAAAAAGTACCATAGCAAGACACAGGCTTGGACAAAACCCTATTTTCCTGGAAACACTGTTTTACGAAAAAGATTTTATCACGTTCAACCTAATATAGCGCTGGCTACTCGATCAATAAATGCCCAATATTTTTTTATGGGGAAACCGTTAACATTGGAAATCGGGAGAACAGATACTACACTTTGATCTTATCCCAATGGCCATGGAATGAAGAATAGCGTAACTCTTGCACAATGAATGAATCCATATAAGGCCATTACCCTTAGAGACAATAAGTGCACGTACTATACTTAGTATTCACGAGCACCTCCATGGTGACAGAAGATGGTTTAAAGTGGGAAGCCCAAGAGCGTATACAGGGGTTAAGGACCAAAATTGCCCAGTACGCGCATGTACGGACATCAATATTCCGCCGACACTCCCTCTTTGGTGCAATGGGGTGGGGTACTGCAGAAGGGTTGGAATACAAGGCATCCTTCAAATATATATGTTCTCTCCGAACACAGAAACACAGAATTGAGGGATAAAATGTAGTTTGCCCGCCCGATGGCAGAGGCCCGTTTAATGTGGGTGGTACGGCGACATGTTCCCAGGTCATGTTCAAAAATAGCCCAGCTTCCACAAAATATAGTTTTCCCGACCGAAGCCAGATACTACACTTAGTATCTACTTGCCACCCCACGCTAGCTGGATGTGACACAAGGTCAGCTAAATGTGACACAAGGTCAGCTAAATGTGGGGAGTGTGAGTGCGTTCAACGGGACTATGTCCAAAAATGACCCAATCTCGACAATCGTCGGTTGTGTTGGCATCAGTATGGCCTCTTTAGTGCAATGTGGGAAGTTCTTCCGCGGGAAGCTGTTCCCCGAGACCGGACACTTCTCAATAATTTTTTTTTCAGTTGTGTTCTGTCCGAGGACAGAGACACATTTAAGAGATGAAATTTAGTATTTTTTAAATTAATTTCTGGGTTGAAGTGCTATCATTATTTACTCTATTTCTATTCTGACTATTATCCCCATATTTGTTGTTTTAATCACAACGTTTCAGCCGTTGTCCTCCGTCTTTCATCAGGTATATCTGGAACCAGGAAACCTTGAGTGAAACTTGAACTGCACCCTTTATTTAATCAACGGGCTTAGACTGTTCTCGTTCCAGTACTCATATTAAGAGATATCTCATCTATTGCTTACTTTTATTTAGAACTTTTCAGTTATTGATCGCCCGTTTCCATTGAGTGAAAATACACACTACCCGACACAGAATTTGAAGTCACGACAACTATGTCACCAAATTCACAAATCAAGGCTTTTCTTCATTAGGCCATTGTCCAGGAGTACAAATACATCTACTTTACCCGCCCGAGAGCAGATATTACGCTTTGATCAACTCGTGGTTTGATTTAAGACACTTTGCAAAGTAGCCGCACATTGGTATCGCATCTAGAGTTTGATACTATCAAGATGTCACCTCCATGACAATTTGGTGAGAACCCGCGTCTTATGATAAGAAGGAGAATGTACTGAATACTCGACCATATATATATATATATATATATATATATATATATATATATATATATATATATATAGTCTTATATTTATGGAATAAAGTGCTCAATATCAAAGATAGAGCGTGTGTAAATATAAAAGTGAACATCGTCAACACCTACGATTGCGACAGTCTGTTTCAGACTATATGCAATCGTCGTGGCCTGACGATTGCATATGTTCACTTTATATATATATATATATATATATATATATATATATATATATATATATATATATGTGTGTGTGTGTGATGATTGCCAATTTTTTACAGAAGTCGACCATTTCTTCTTACTTTTAAAATGAAGATTTATTTCATCAGTAAGTATAAAAGGATCCTCAAACGAATAGAATAAAATGATGAAATATGGCAGACAAAGTTCATTCGCATTTGCAAACAAATTATAAAAGTTTATCCTTAATTTTTAAGTCGTAAAACACTTACAGTTAAAAGAATATTAAATAAGATATAAAAGAAGGAAAGATAGTTAAATGATAAAAGGAATAACACCCTGTTAAGAAATCTTAAAAACAATATACAACCAGTTAACATTTAGTAACTGCAACTCACAGTGCATTGCCCTGTTCATGCGCACACAAGTGTCTCTTTAACCCTGCTGCACATTTACAGGCCCGGTAGCAAGGGAGTGAGGGAAAAAACACGATTAACACAGTCTGTTTGGTCAATAAGTGCCTATTGTTTCCTTAGAAGGAAACAGTTAATATTACTATTATTATTAACTTTCTTTTCTAATCTCTCTGTTCTTGAATTTCTTACTTTCGCAGCACTTATTCGAATTATCTACCAACTCACTGTTATTTATTTATTGTTATTTCATTCCAATAAGAAAATCTTTCTTTTTGATTGTGCCCAGATGACTTATGCCATTCTTCTCTTGTAGAGAAACGTCAAGAATTGACCTCAAGAACTGTTGACAGAATTATGGATGGACTCAGTTTGATGTCATGAACAAAACACTTCTCAATGTGTTTTCTTATATATATTTTTTTAACATTTTATTCTGGCTTTTTCTTTCGTTTCACTTCTTTATGAATGTCATATTAAAAACATTTTTTTTTTCATCTGAGTTCGTCCTTTGTTTAACGATCAGTCATACACTGAATTATGTCTTTCATTCATTCCTTTAGTCATTCTTACTTTCTTTGTCTCTTTCATCCAAAGTAATTTTATCTTTTCTGATATTTATTCAATGCTTTTATTCGGTTTTTCTTTAAACAAATATATTTTCGTTTGTTCGTTCATTCGTTCTTAAACAATATTTCAGTCATTCCCTGTACTTCTTTTTCTCTTTCTTCCTTTCTTTCATCATATTTATTTTTATCCTGAATTTCCTGATTTTCCTTTATCCTTCTTTCTTTCTTTTTTTCTTTCTTTCTTTCTTTGATCATATTTTTTTCTTTTCCAATTTCTTCCTATTTTTCCATTTCTTTCTTTCTTTCTTTCTTTCTTTCTTTTCTTTTTTTTTTTCTTTTTTTTGAATGCTTTCTTTGCTGCATACAATCTCTTTTTTCTTTCTTTCATTCTTTCTTCGTTTCGTTTGTAAGTATATTATTTCTTTCCTAATTTCCTTCTATTTTCAATTTCTTTCTTGTTTTCTTTCCTTCTTTTTTTGCATGCTTTCTTTGATGCATACAATCTCTCTTTTCTTTCTTTCATTCTTCGTTTCGTTTTTAAGTATATTTCTTTCTTTTCTTAATTTCCTTCTATTTTCAACTTCTTTCTTGTTTTCTTTATTTGTTTCTTTTGCGTGCGTGTTTTTTTTACATTTGACTTTGTTACATACACTCACTTTTTCTTTTCTTTCTTCTTTTTGGCAATTTCTTTCAATTTTAACATTTCTTTCTTTCTTATTTCTTTCTTTCAGCATAATTCTTTATTCCTATGATTCAGGCATTCACCTCTTAATTCCTTCCCACTCTCTTATACATTATCTTTACTTTGGTCATGTCTCACTTTCGTTTTCTTTGATTACATTTCACTCACTCTCTCACTATTCTTGCATTCGTTTTCAAGAATATCACACTCGCCCACACTCCTGTTTTCTTTCTTTCTTTCTTTCTTTCTTTCTTTCTTTCTTTCTTTCTTTCTTTCTTTCTTTCTTTGCCATATTCCTTTCTTTCCCAATTTATTTCAATTTTCGCACTCTTTTCTTTCTTTCTTTCTTTCTTCCTTCATTTCTTTCTTTCTTTCTTTCTTTCTTTCTTTGACATCTTCCTTTCTTCCCCAACTTATTGCAATTTTTCCATTTCTTTCTTTCTTTCTTTCTTTCTTTCTTTCTTTCTTTCTATGCCGTATTCCTTCCTTTCCTCATTTATTTGAATTTTTTCACTTCTTTCTTTCTTTCTTTCTTTCTTTCTTTCTTTTTCTTTCTTCCCCAACTTATTGCAATTTTTCCATTTCTTTCTTTCTTTCTTTCTTTCTTTCTTTCTTTCTATGCCGTATTCCTTCCTTTCCTCATTTATTTGAATTTTTTCACTTCTTTCTTTCTTTCTTTCTTTCTTTCTTTCTTTCTTTCTTTCTTTCTTCCCCAACTTATTGCAATTTTTCCATTTCTTTCTTTCTTTCTTTCTTTCTTTCTTTCTTTCTTTCTTTCTTTCTTTGCCATATTCCTTCCTTTCCTCATTTATTTCAATTTTTTCACTTCTTTCTTTCTTCCTTTCTTTCGTTGAATATATTCCTTTCTTCCCGAATTTATTTCTATTTTTCCCTTTCTTACCTTCTTACATCATTTATTTGGCCATATTTTTTCCTTTCTAAATTTCGTTTTTATTTTTCCACATCTTTCTTCCATGTTTCTTTTTCAAGATTTTTTGTTACATTTCACTATTCTTCATGCATTTATCTCTTCTTTTTTTTTCAAATCCTTCTCACTTACTCATTCAATGTCCTCATTTTGCCCATATCTTGCTTTC
>CAHIKZ030000239.1:272500-282500 GCA_903632075.3 Acanthosepion pharaonis | reverse complement strand
TTTTCTGGAAAGCCTGAGACCCTGCCGCCAATCTCGTATTTCGCTTGCATTCATAGAGTCTAGGTACGAGTGGCCTGCGATTATATATATATATATATATATATATATATATATATATATATATATATATATATATATATATATATATATATATATATATGTGTTTGTATTTAGTGTGAATGTGTGCGTATGTGTGTAATTCTAAAGAACTTTCTGTTTATTTGGTCAATTTTTTCATTACTTCAAACGTTATTATACTGCATACAATTTGAAATAGACGCCCCATTTTATGTTTATTTCAGTCGGAGATTCACTTGCTTCGGCAATTACTTGGAGATTAGTCTCCAGCTAAGCTAGTCGAACTCTCTACCTTCGGAAAGCGAGGAACCCAGACGACGCTATACCGAATGGCAGAGTATACCCCACGTTAAATTCGGCCTTGTGCCACATCTGACCGCGTGGGGCGGTTGGCAACTATCCTTTAAACATAAATAAAATGTACCATAGAAAACCTTACCAATATTATGATTTCTCGAATAGACAATTCGATAGACTTAAAACATGCCTTTTAACCTAAAATAGAAATGCGACTTCTATTTCAAATGCGTGTATCTACTATATCAATGTCTGAAGTAATATAAACGTGAGCGCGTTTGTTGTGTGTTTTATTTTTATTATTATTATTATTATTATTGTTTGATGCGGAGAAGAGCTCATTTTCGATAAGCAATGTAGAATCGATTAATAGCGGTAATCGAAAACAAAGAAATTCGAGAACAGAATGTGAAATCCCTTCAACGTCTCAAATTAAACGGAATGAACTGGGGGTGGGGGTAAAATACGTATCTGTCATTGGTGCGTTTCCAAATTAATTCTCTATTACAGATTGCTGGAATCTACCAATGCTACAGTGATCAATCCTCTCGTATCAGATATGCGCTGGAAGAGAAAATACATTTCCTGGGCAAGAAGGTCAACCGGTAAACCTGTCCTCTTCGTAAAAATACTAAGTTGGAATCGGAAATTCTTTGACATGCATATTGAAGTATGGGTATCATAACGATTACCAGCGCTGAAACTAGAATCTGAGCGTCCGGGTTCATTTTTTGATTGAGTCTGATACGTTGCATCACTATAACCATCATCAACATCATCATGACTAGACGTGGTCGTAGGGTCACTGAGCAACAGAACACCTGTCCAGTTGACAACACATATCTTGCCTGAAAACCGGACAAGTATCACTCATACGTTGCATGTCTTGGAGAAGTAAACCTAGCGTCCATCATCGGTCTCCAGGTCGAAATACAGCCAAATTTAATGTCCACTTTGCTCACGGCATTTGATTCTTCCATGGGAACCCACAAGCCTGGCTATTGGCCTCACTCTAGAAAACGCTCCTCTCTGGATGCATATATAATTATGGAATCTATCACCCGCAACAATTCTGCTAGATGTGTCTCGGTCCTACGAGAAGCATCATCCACTCTTTGGCATCCATCTAAGTACTGACCAGACTCACCGTTAAGATAGTACATGAACCGTTGTTTTCTAGGTGATCTGGTTGCGAACCTCTATAGTCTGAAATTAATATATTATTTATTGAAATAATATCACACTTATATATATATATATATATATATATATATATATATATATATATATATATATATATATATATATATATTCATTGTACTCTCTCGCTTTATATACACAGTCATTCTTTGAGATATAAGTTTAATTCGTTCCAACACCGAGCATGTATTCGAAAACCCATGTATGTCCAATCAATTTTTCGAATTAAATTTAATGGGAACATTTACAATCCATTCCATTCCCGTAAAAATCATACATATTTATCTAAAACTCACCTCTATTTTTATTTGTGTGTGTTTCTACAAAACGTGTGGATAGACAAGGATTTTTTTACTATAAAAATCTATTTTTATACTTTCCTAGTGTTTTGAACCCACTCTAAAAAATCCTCCGAGAAGTTATCTCTGTCTACATAAATAATTAATCATGAACATATCATTTTCATTTATGATCGATTTCATTATGATTCTTATGTTAAGCTTGGACAGTTATTATACATTCTTATTGCTCAAAGTAGATTCCAATAGTGTTATAAAAACCTCCGAGAATTCCAGTAGGATATCTTTAATCATTTCTAAGCTACAACGGTTCAGAGCTTAATCTAGCAATTGGACCAATTTTGCTGTTATACTATTTTGTCAGAAATTAATATATTATTTATTGAAATAATATCACACTTCTAACATAGATCACTCTGCATTTTACTCCCTCGCTTTATACAGTGATTCCTCGTTTCGAGTTACGTCATTTCTAAGGTCGTTTTACTTGAGTTTACGTCAACCGTTAAAAAATATTAGAAACGTCAAAACACGAAAGTGGCAATAAACACATATATAATCATATTTAAATAAATTTAATATATATATATATATATATATATATATATATAAAATCATTAAAAGCGAAATAATTAGCATAATAAAGTATGTTCAGGAGATATTCTTATTTCAAATTCCTGTCGACAGGCGGCACTCGTCCGCTGTTTTCCGCTCTAACGCCGATTTTGAATAAAACTTGTTTACATTATAATTCTGTAAGTGTAAGCGTTCTCAAAGCAAATTTGTTGCAGATTACTTTCACAACACAAAGAAAAATCACTAAGTCCAGACTCGAGTATCGGGGGCAGAAAGAAATGCTGAAAACTCGATTCGCCGGTACTATCTTAAATCACAATGCTTGTAACGCGTCAGGAAAATCACTCACTCTCCAACAAACGCCGTAGCCCAAAATGTCCGAATTTTCCTTCCCCGAATCGAAAACACCAGTTGCTTTTATCGGCAGAACCTATTTTTTTCATTCGTCGACAGTTGGGATAGGATGCTCCGTAATTTGCATATTAATATCCTCTTATAGCGACTCCCGCGACGGACTTGTTTCTTTTTCCGTCACAGAATACACGCGACGCGCTATCGCTTGGGTTGACGAGGTAAGTCGCCGTTTTCTTCGCTATAAGATTTTTGCTGACTACTTTTTGGTAATCCTTCTTCGGCAGATCGCACACAAAACACGAACTTTTTTCCGGGGTACCTGATTATCTCGTTCACTACAGATTCTGAATACAGTCCCAGTGCAAGAGCTAATGCTAAGTGTAAGGTTATATCGCTGGACATAAAGTGGAAATTAATTATTTTATTCAGAATACTGTATGTACATATCATAAATACTGTAATAAGCAATGGGAAGTGGTTTTTTTGCGGTTTATAGTGTGGTAATTTCGACTTAACTTGTTTTACGACACACGTCTTGACCTCTGGAACCAATTACCAACGTAATGTGAGGTATATCTGTATCTGTGTAATGGATAACGTTTGGGAGCTGGAGATTTCCAATTCCAGTCGGATCCGTTATTATTCAATTACGCGCAAATAACCTTGGATATGGTATGAAATCTCTACTTATCTCCCCAGCTCTTGGTTACTTACTAAGATGTGTATCAGTAAAACAGTATTATCTGAGAAAACAATTTCTCACAATCTAAAAATATTTTTCATCATTTCATAACCTGCATAATGCAATAAAAATCAAATATTCAATCCTCTTCTTACGTTCATATCATTCATTGCGTTCACTAATAATCAAGCTTGAGTGGCTCTTGAGAATTATATTGGGTGAATATTAGCGTAAAAGTGTCATTCAGTGTGTTACTGGTTGTTAGACTATCGACTGAAGAGAATTTTTTTTATTGATTATTTAAATATGAAAGCTGATAAGAAACAAATGGGAAAAAAAAGAAAGAAATATGTTTCGTTATTTTTTTTTTTTTTTACATTGGTGTTTACCTTATTTAATACCCTAGGGCTACTCGAGGTAAAGGGTTACAGAGTAAGAGTCACAGTTGGGGTAAGAGTTTAATTCGTTCCAAGCCCAAACTCGTACTTGAAACCACTCTTATCTGTAATCAGTTTTGCCAATTGAATTTCATGGGAATATTTCCAATCCATTCCATTTCCCTAGAAATCACTCTTATTTTCCTAAAACTCAACCCTATTTTTATTTTTGTGGGTTTCTTACAAGCAAAAATTATCCAAAAATTCGCCACTATTTTTATTTTGGCGGGTTTCTTACAAGCAACAATTTTCCTAAAACTCTCTCCTATTTTCATTTTGGTGGGTTTCTTACAATCTAAAATTATCCTAAAAATCGCTCCAATTTTTATTTTGGTGGGTTTCTTACAAGCAAAACTTTTCCTAAAACTCTCTCCTATTTTTATTTTGGTGGGTTTCTTACAATCTAAAATTTTCCTAAAACTCGCTCCTATTTTTATTTTGGTGGGTTTCTTACAAGCAAAAACGTGTGTATATACAATAAATTTCTACTATAAAATCTTTTTTTATACCATCATAACCTTTTGATTCCCCTTGGCGATTCACGATTTGCCCATAGCAGGACCCAAACAGGTGTTACTACCCTGGGTCAGAGTGGACTTAGGACTGACAGCAAGTAATATGTGGCTCCAAGCATCTTAAAAAAAAGGTCATTAATGTATCCGTAAGAGATTAACGCTTTATCAAGACGGACTGAAAACTAGAATATAACAAAGAAATGAAATTCGAAAATGAGGCAAATATGAAAATATTTTACATATAAACCTGAAGCACGCAAATATGAGACGTACTAAGATTCAGATCCTATATAAATACATGTAGAAAAAGAAAAGCTTTATTTAAAAAGGATGAAGAAAAAGAAGGAATGCCCGAAGAGGCAAATTTCGGATCCTATTTATTAGGCTGGGAATTACACAATCCTCCCTGGTAGACGAAAACATGAAAGACAATTCGTGACTATACACATTCACGGGATTTCACTTGATACTCAAAGAACGTACAAGACATAAGTAACTTCTTAAAAAGGGAGATAATAATTTACACAAGGAATGTCTTAGAATAAAAAAATAAGTACAAGACAACAAAATTCTTAAAAAGGGAGATAATCATCTACACTCTCAGAATAAAAAAATATATATCTTGATAGTCTCCATTAAAAAGGATGCAACATGGAAGAGGAATAAAATACGGAAACATATAGAAGAATAAAAGAATCAGATCCGTCATATAAATAAATATCAAATAACGTTGGAAATAGTAATATTCAGTGTGTAACATTTCTGACATGCGAAGAATATAAAGACATGCATAAATTGTATAGGAAACAAGAGAGAAACCAAAGGAATATTATAGTTTAAACTAACGTAATGTTTTAAATGTTATAGTATCCTAGCTGCCACTTAGTAGATTAGACACTGGAAGAATGGGGGAAAAAAGTAGAAAACGCTTATGTACATTCGTAGATAATGGAAAATTTCGACAAATCTGATTTAAAAGTACAAATACTTGAATATATATATCTTTGCAAACATATAGACAAAACTGCATGTGCAACGCAGTCATTTTATCTCTGTTCAGTAGATTATATTATATATATACACACACACACACACACACATATATATATATATATATATATATATATATATATATGCATGTGTGTGAAGCATATTTTGACACGTGCGTATTACTTACCTTTATAATTTCTTTGAAACCAACTTACATGCTCACAATGCATTAAAAAACGTCTTTAGCTACTCTGAAACTTGTCAATTCCTTTATCAATAAGAAATCGCTAAAATGATTAGTGCGCATGCTCAACCCAATACTTCCACCATTTTAATATACACCAACGCATTGCAATCAGGTTATCAGATACAAAACGGCCTATATGACGATGTGTTCGTCGTCTGTACGAAGAATGAGTAGCCGATTATGTTTGCAATCACAAAATTTCGGCTCACCAAATCCAACTGATATGGCAGACGACATAACTTGCCTAATTCTGAAGCCGCACTTTGAATATGGCGGACATATTGTCTGACAATAGAAGGAAAAAGACTGAGTAATATTGGATTATGGGATTTAATGTTCTAATTGTATGAAATGAATGAAGAAATAAAGATGAAGAAGAACAGGACAAAATACGCGTGTGTCTGAACGTTTATGCGAACGTGACTCCGCAGAGTACGTCTATTTATCTACAAATATGTTTCTTAAGTGTGTTTGCAACTGATATGAATGAGTCTACGTGTGTGTCTGTGCTTCTAAGAATATGTACTTAGCCATATAAATTAAGCAAATTAAGTTATTCTCTCATCAATATCAGTACATTTATTATAGGAAATATTCTGCTATTGGTATATTGAATGTACCAACGTGTATATATATATATATATTACATCTATATATATATATATATATATATATATATATATATATATATATATATATATATATATATCGATACATTCTAAATTTTGGTTAGTCTGGTACAAGGCCAAATGCATTTGAGAATATAGTATATATTATTATCAATTTTCTAAAAAATTAATTTTTTTTTTTTTAATCTGACATATTTTTATTACTTCAAAAGTTATCTTTAGTGGATAGCCTCCTGCACATTCCAGAAAATATTTTTATCGAGTGTGTACGCCGGTAGACGAAATAAATACCTTTTAAAATAAAACTGAGCGGCTACTCAAATACGGGCATCGATTAAATGTAACTTTTGAAGTAAACAATATATGTCAGATTAAAAAAAATTAAAAATCGATTATTTATTTAGAATTTTGATTTTACTTTTCGTATAGGAGACGAACTAGATAAATTCTAACAGATCTTCTTTCAAGAAGATCTCTTACAGTCAGTGTGCTTTAAGGTCAGATCGAGCATTTTTTAAGCATATCACCCCAAGCAAGGCGGGAGTGCACCTAGCACGCAAGGGGTTACAGGGACTGGGAACCAAACTAAAGAGGGGGTGTTTAGGGAAATGATAAAGAGAAGGACGGTGATCAAGG
Source organism: Acanthosepion pharaonis (assembly GCA_903632075.3). Classification (NCBI taxonomy): domain Eukaryota; kingdom Metazoa; phylum Mollusca; class Cephalopoda; order Sepiida; family Sepiidae; genus Acanthosepion; species Acanthosepion pharaonis. The sequence continues at coordinate 275,560 of CAHIKZ030000239.1, read as the reverse complement.
TCAATGCATCAGAAGATGTCGATTGACTTTACAATTGAATATTTCAGGATTATATCTATCAGGGAAGCAAGTTAGAGGGGGTTCCACTGTCGCAAAGTGCAAGATAAGAAGCTTCTGGTCTAGAAGAGACGGCTACATTTAACCGTTTCGACAGTGAAAGGTTAGGACAGAAATACCAACCTAGTAGCACGCTTAAATTCATGCTGCTTGGGAACCAGTGAAAGTAGCTCCTCAGGGTAGTTTCCATGAAAATACTTGTAGAAAAGACAGAGGGAAGCCACAGCATGTGTGTGAGAATGTGACTCTAGACGGGAGGCTAGATCAGGACCTATCGTATTGCATATTAGGCCCTGAATCTGGTCGAGGACCTCGAGATGAACAGCGGGGGCACCAGACCATATATGGCAACAGTATTCAATAAAACTATTCGTTGCCAAACGGTTAAGGTACGTCGGATATGACGATGGTTTCTCCTACGAAAGAGGACAGAGATTCAAATCCTACCGATGGGCAGATTTACGTTAAGTTTTCCCGAGTGTGTAGGCCAGTAGAAGAAGAAAATATTGCTTAAAATAATTCTACCAAACGCAACCGTTTCAAGAAATTAAAAAAAAACAAACTTACGATCCCTGATTTTATTGTTTTCGTAAACACAATCTTAAAAACATAAGGTATGCAGATGAGACATTGTTGACACAGAAAGAAAGCTAAAATCTCCCACAGAAAGTAGTGGAAAGCGAGAAGAAAGGATCAAACATCAACTGCAAGAAGACAGAGTGTATGGTTGTTAGTAAATCAAACACGAGGGGAAATTTAAATATCTGATAAATGTTTATCGTAGCGGGAAAACTTGAAATTTATATTACTCAAGGACAATGTAATTAAAACATACAAAAAACAACAGAACAAGATATAAATAAATTGAAAAACACGCCCAAAAATTAGACCTAAACGAATTAGAAAGAATTATGTCGGAGCTAAAGATGAAATTAGAAGTAAATCTGTGAAAAAAAACACAAACTTGTCCAGCAACCTAAAAAAAAATCATAATTGCTAATTCATACAACTAGATATAAAAAGACGTCCGGGATATCAGTAAATGACAATAACGAATAAGCGTTGTCCGTTATCATAATATTTCTCGAATATTCAGATCCTTAGACAAATATATATATATATATATATATATATATATATATATATATATATATATATATATATTCAATAAATACACGCAGGGTCTACTCAAATATGAGCACCCACTTCAAATAAGGTTTAAAGTGATACAATAAGTCGGATTAATAAATGAAAAAATCTATTACTTCATCAGAAAACTGCGTGTTTTCATGTTTCGATGAGAAAAAAGAGCAGATATGAAAATGACAATAGTCTAAGGGAGGGGCCGGTTACCTTTTGCAAACTATGTGCCGGGTTTTAAAATCATTTAGTGTGCCAACAATACAAGTCAAGGTCAATATACTTGTTCTACAAGATATTTTATATATTAGGTTGGTGCAAAAATAATGACGTAATAATGTCGTTTTTTTACGTATTTTTAAGGTAAAAAACGACATTATTACGTTATTATTTTTGCACCAACCTAATAGTAACATATAGAATATATACTTATATAAATTGAAACAGCTAAATATCTTCTTTACGTTGTGGCAATTATTTGTACGGACCTCGTGATATCATTTAGGGCTGCACGTCACTAGAAATTGCTTGTAGTGGCAGGCGTGGCAAGCGTGGCAAGCGTGGCAAGCGTGGCAGGCGGGTCGTAGGTTGCCCCTGGTCTATTCTATTCATTAGTGTGCCATTTATGATAGATTTCAGAGTTTAATTAGGAAAACCATCGAAAACAGAAGTTAGATTTCTCATAAAATTTCGCTTCAAAACCAAAACACAGCGTTACATCCTTAGCAACAGCGCTTAACCAGGAGTTTTTTAACAAGGCCGAGACGAATTTGGCTTAATGACACTGTTTAGCCATGCTTGACCAGCGTAACACACACACACACACACACACATATATATATATATATATATATATATATATATATATATATATATAGTCAAACCTAGAGATCCAGATAAACCTACCAAAGTTGCACCTAAGCGGATCGTCAGAGAGACCTGGCCATGTGAAACCTTGGTAGGTTTGTCTGGCTCTCTAGGTTTGACTAGGTCTGCTCTGCTTTTGCATTGAGCACTTTTAAATTAGCTGATTACTCGTATCGGTTTTTTTTCCTTTGTGCTTTGGATCTGCATGCTGTACGATTATTTTCAACTGACGTTCATGTTTATAGCTCTTTCTTTTTTTAAAACCTTTTTTTCCTTCGAGATTGATTTGAACATTAGCAAATCAAGAAACCGAAGGTTTTCGAGACGAGTGTAGTTACCTATATATATATATATATATATATATATATATATATATATATGTATATATATATATACACATATATATGTGGGGGGAGGCATCGTGAGTGAGAACCATAAAGAGATTGAATGACTTGAAATCAAAGAAGAATGAGAGAATAATGAACAAATTTGAAACGTTTATAAATTTAAAATGGTTAACCTTCATTACGTGTTTACTCTTCCATAACTCATTTAAAATATATATATATATATATATATATATATATATATATATATATACATACATGTGTGTGTATACATATACACAGACAAACACACACACATATATATATTCATGTTTCTAAATTTAACATGTTTCGTTTTTATATAAACTTCAAAAACGAAACATCTTAAATTTAGAAATATGAATATATATATGTGTTTGTGTATGTATACACACACACACACACACACACATATATATATATATATATATATATATATATATATATATATACACGCATGTATATATATTTTATTATTTTTATTTATTATTATTTTTTTTTTCAAATTTTGGAAGTAAAGTCTAATGATCCAGAGCCCTTTAAAAGGGTTGTGGTGAAATAACTTATTACATGGAACCTTAAAGTGGTCTGTTTTTATTCAAACATATTTGCTCTGAATTTACATTGAGCT
>CAHIKZ030000239.1:262500-270000 GCA_903632075.3 Acanthosepion pharaonis | reverse complement strand
CCACGTCACTTGAAGACAACCCTTTGCGACAACAACTAAAATAGATTGTACATGTTAATAGAAGGGAAAATAATGACATTGACATGATGTTGGCTTTCCTCACACCCTAAGACAAAGTGCTAGGAGGGAAACTCCATGCAGTAGAAGAAAGAGCTACAACAGTTATTGGACGCGCGAAGTCTATTTTCTTGAACAGTTCTTTTAAAAGAAATATTTTATGAATTTCAATCGAAATAATACTGTTCACTCAATGAATGCCAAATATTTCCTGTATGGAAACGGTTTTCACTCGCCATAACAATTGTCATTTACCGTTCATAGTTATAAATAAATTTGTTCACGTAGCGATTCTTGAAGTTCTATTCTTTTGACTTCATAATAACCTTTCGATACAGTGTCTACCGTCCTCAGTAAATATCTATTGGTTCACTTTATTCGCTTGGTCATGTGACGCAAAGATAAGTGTAGCTCACTCTATAACCGAAGCAATCAATGCAGTTCAGTTTGGCAAGTAATGCAAAACTAAATGGAACTGAATTAGCGTTACTTTTTCTGAAAAAAACAGAAACAAAAAGAAAAAATACAACTAGATTCAAGATAATTGAGTCAGCAGTTTCCATGAGTCTCAAATGTAGTTTTAGAATGGCAATGACGTCGCACAAAATTCATTTTTATTGCTTTTAACACAGAGAAAGAAAGAAAAAAAATTGTGACGTCATGTCTTCTTTTGTAAGGAACGATATTAGTCTACATCTGCCACTAACTTTGTCGCTAAACAAACTGGTCGCTAAGTGAGAACTTCAACCAATTTTAGAGTATCCAGAGTAAGACGATAAACTACACCCGGCGTCCTTGGTAAGACGATAAACTCCATCCGGCGTCCTGGGTAAGACGATAAACTACATCCGGCGTCCTGGGTAAGACGATAAAGTTATATCAAACTCCAAGGCATTTAATTAGGAGGTTTTGCTGAGCATGGAACCGCCTTTTAATTGCTGGCGTTAAAAGGTTCACCCTGACCTGGGATGGTAGCACTTGTTAGTTTCCCAGCTATGGACAAATAGTTAACACCAATCTGGGGTCAAAGAAAGTATGAAAGTGGAAAAATAGGTTTTAATACTGGCAATATATTTTGGAAAAAAATATATTACCAACAATGAATTTTTTAAAGAAAAATTATTACCAGCAATATATTATTATCAGCAGTACATTTTTGAAAAAAACAAACAAACTTACCAGCAATACATTTTGAAGAAAAAAAATATTACCAGCAATACATTTGTGAAAAGAAAAATTACCAGCAATACTTTTTGAACAAAAATATTATCAGCAATGAAATAACCAATCGAGGTTGTTATGCCGGAAACCAAAACAGACAAAACAAACCAATCCAGTTTTAGATTGTAATATTTCTGATTTATTTCAAAACGTTTATACAATACTGTCAGTCAGTTATTTGCCATCCATGATACACGCTTAGGCGATCATGTATCTTTCGATACATGACTGATGAGGCAGATTTTTCCCGCAGTAGGTTGCCATTTCTTTCTGCGGTAGACCAGTTGCCATCCAAGGCTATAGAACCCGGTCTGTCCTGCTATTTATCCATAGCTGGGCGAGATGAGGATTCCTAGCTTTTCCAAGGTATTAGCACGTAAGTGGATGTATTGATTTCGATGGGAATTAGAACTGGGCTTTCCGGGCCGCTATCCATTACTCCAAATCAGCAACTGTACGTTATTTCGGCAACTTTTTAAAATTATTTTTACTTTATTTATCAATTTGATATATTATGAAGAAAAGAAAAACTATGTTTACGTACACAGTAGAATACTGACAATTTAGATATTTATTTCATAGATGCGCGTACGTTTGGTCCGTTAAACAGATAGACGTTAATTGGGCCTGCATATGTATATATATATATATATATATATATATATATATATATATATATATATATATATATGAAGAAATATAATTTTAAGGTGTTCTATATTTTTGGGATAAAGTGTTCAATATCAGAGATAGAGCGTATGTAAATATAAATATAAAAGTGAATAACAGGCGACAGGTTGTTTCATGAAACAGCCTGTCGCCTCTGAATGTTGACTTCAATGTTCACTTATATACGAAGAATATTTAAGAAAAGGTTTTTGATGTCTTATAATTAACATGCTTTGGTGACGTGGAAAGAAATCCAAGTCAAACCTGGAAAAAACATTCACCCTTCTCTGTGCTGCCTATCCACGAAAACAAATCAGAAAAAAGAGCGGTTCACGTTTATTTGGCCTCGAAATATGCTAATCGTTTGCGCTTCCCAACCAAACTCGATCGGTCAAAACTTTTCTTATCCCAAATAGAACAATGCTACATTGTAAGATGGCAGTCTAAACCCTTCGAGATTAAGGTTCTTTATATGATCTCTCAGCGGAACTGAAAACGTCATGGAAAATATGTCTTCCGTAACACCTCCCTAATTTGAGTAAAAAAGTGGGCTTTAGCAATACCGATACCCGCACAACAAACGTTTGCGAGGGCTGGGCTATTTTTTCACCTGGCCCGGGTGCACGCGCTTGGGCTCCTCACATTAAAATAGCCTTGCGTTATATTCTTCCAACGTGGCGAGGCAAGTTAATACAGTCTTACTTCTTCGTGAAGAGCACTTCGATATAGTGAAATGTTTGGCAAACTCGTCTCGGATGATCACTTGCGATCAATAAATTGTGTCCTTACGTCTAAGTCGCGCTTAGCAAATAATTTTGTCTTTCAGTAATACACTGAGATACGTAGACGTATTGGGATGGCTAAGGACGCATTCCAAAAGCTAGGTAGTGTATTGCTAGACAGGAGGATTCCTTTGTTAACATTGAAAAGATTACTGAGGTGTTACGTGAGATCTCCCCTCTTTTACGGCAGCGAATATTGAACGGCCGCCTCAAAGATGAAAAGGAGGCCCGAGGCGACGGAGATGTGGTTATACAGAAGGATGCTGAGCATAACAAAGACCGATAGTATGAGCAATGATGAGGTCTTGGAAAGGATGCAAACAAGGAGGAAGCTTATACTTAAGATCAGAAAAAGGCAATTGAAGTTTCTGGGACACATAATAAGGAAGAAAGGGCTGGAGAATCTGATACTCACGAGTCGAATAGAGGGAAAGAGAGACAATCGAAAGCAATGCAAGTGAATGGCAAATGTGGTCTGGTGGAGGTGGCAGAATGTGCCTTGAATTACTTGTTCTTTTATTGTTCTCATTATTTTTGGTTAAGGGCTAACAAGACTTTCGGACCACCATGTACAATTTAATTAATTAATGAGTTTTCGGATACATCACGTTAAAATATTGGTTACTTTACGATCGGCGAAGTTAAGCAACGTTGAACATGGTCAGTGCCTAGATTGGAGGTCTCTTGAGAATATTAGGTGATGCAATGGCTAATGGTTCGGACTTCTTAATTTCAAAAGAGCATGTCTTCAAGAATTATTCCCAGAAAAAAAAATAAGAAGACTTTGGTCAAATAAATTTAAAATGGGAACAGACCTCCTGGTAATGTGATAAATCTAACAATATAAGAGATCAATTTCCTTACATCATCTAAGTCAAGATAGAACCTCCAGTATTTCCCACCCCCCAAAGTCAGACGACAGAAAGTGCATTGTAAACCTTCTTCAACGCCAGTGAGTCTGCTTGATTACACAAGCTTGCCTTTCAATGTTCGGATTACGGCAACATTAGGTTTAAAAACCGGTTCCCGTACGAATCACCGAGGTTAAGCAACGTTGAGCCTGTTCAGAACCTAGTTGGTTAAACGTTTGTGAAGAATGTAAGCTTGGAATGTGCGGGTGGTGCAATGGATAGTGGCACGGAATAGTTAATTAGAGAGGCGAATTCCATTTCTACTTAGGTTCGTTATATTAATTTACGCGCAAATCCCCTTGGAAAAGAAATGAATTAACCTCTTCTCTCATCCACCAGCGATGCGCTAATTAGTAAAACTTGTATTATTAAATATGATTTATCTCTAAAATAATTTATTTTAATTTCAAATTTTCTGTCTTTAAATAACCTACAAATGGGTTGATAAGCTGTGGAAAACCAAACGGTCAATCAAATTGAATTAATTAATAAAACATAATAATGCAAACAAATTTGAACACAAACACAAACATACACACACGCACACACACATATAGAAAGATAGATCTCTTCCTTATCTATCATATTTATCACTCTCTTCCTCATCTATTTACCTCTCAATCACTTCCGTATATATCTCTGTCTTACACACACACAAACACACACACACACACATATATATATATATATATATATATATATATATATATATATATATATATATATATGAAGAACTTGGTAATCCGTATGGGTAATATATATATATTACTTACGTCGATAAATACAATCTTCAGGTACTTATAAGGGTGAAGTCTTCGTTACCATCATTAGTATTTTCCTAACAGATATACATATGTGTGTGTGTACATATATATATACAGTGTAACCCGGATATAAGAGAGTTGTCGGGACCGGAGAAGAAGTCTATTATATCCGGCATTCTCTTATATCCGGGTTTGGTCTATTTTATATACAGTAACACAGGCTCTAATTTGTGACCAGAGAAAATCTCTCTTATATCCGGGTCTCTTATATCCGGGTTACACTATATATATATATATATATATATATATATATATATATATATGTCTGTGTATGTGGGTGTATTTAGGAAGGATTCTTTCTTTCATGCACATTTCATTGAATACGACTTTATTTAGTTTTTTATACAATTTCTCATGAGATCTATTTTTTTTTCTTCTTTTCGGATGTTAAATTATATAAAAACTCTCCGAGTGTTCTTTTTATCCGAGCGCTTTTCATTATACATTTAGCCATTTTCAAGGATTAAATATTTTAACTGTTAAAAATAATGGAAACCTTATTAATAAAAAAATAATATATATATATATATATATATATATATATTTTTATGTAAATATAGCGAGTTTCTAGGGCCGAAAATATAGAGTAACCATTGAGGATGGAACTCACTACTCGCACGTAACTGAGCTGACAAGCTTGCTAAATATTACACCATGTACAAGATACTATATATATATATATATATATATATATATATATATATATATATATATATATATATATATATATATATATATATATATATATAATTGTACGTTGAGGTCAACACTGAGCGGCAAAAGGCTGATTTAAGCATGAACACAATCGTGTTGACCTCACTGAGCAGATTAGCATTACCTACTCAAGTCATTTGCTGTAGGCTTCCGTGCTGAGTCCAAGACCCGGTGAGAAGATGAATGGATGCATAACAATGCTATTACTATTGGTCACTCCAAACAACTTCGTAATCACCATTCGTCTCATCCAACTCTTTCCGAATCCTCTGAAATGTATCCAACATTTCAGAGCTTCCGCTGTGAATGCGAAGCTGTAAATCATGCCGCTCCCAGATTTCTAGCGGATTGAATTGCATCATGGTGAACTTGTTCTCACTCATGCTTTCCTACTATAATCTCCAGTCGACAAAATCGAAAACAAACATCGCGCATGCGCGAAATTAATATTATTATATTACGATATTTTGCTCATCACACACTCTATATATGTGTGTATGCGTGTGCCTCTGCATATATATGTATGTGTGTGTATGTATGTACCTGTGTGCATGCATATATATATATATATATATATATATATATATATATATATATATATATATATATCTATTGAATATGGGCATCTCAGAAATGATCTTATTGAACTGGATTTTATGATTACGTGTTCGAATTCAAGTCAATCGAATGCCTGTCAATAATCCCTGTTTACTATTCTTCTATACTGAAACGTTTACGGCAAAAGGAGCTATCGCATTGAAGAACTTGAAGCCGGGTGGAGAAATTTCTTGTGATCTATATTATAAATATAATATCCAAACAACCAAAATCATGATAATCGTCTGAATAATTCGTGGACGAAAGCCAGAAATTATTTCCAGAACTTGTAGTTTCACTTATGCTTTGAATCTATTTTAGATAAACCTTCCTGTGTTAAAATTGAAAAAAAAATGAAGAAAAATTCAATGTTGAGAATATTTTTAAATTGATTGGGAATGAACGAAAAAAAAAATGGAGCTCGATTTGAATCTATTAGAAGCAAAACCTCATTCATCAATATACTGATTGGTATTGATCTTGCATAAGATCAATTGCCCAAGACCATTGATCAGATATTCGGGCTATATCTATAAATTGTTCGTTGTATTGCCAACTGAATCAATTCAATTCAAATTATCCAACGACTTTGTAGATCATCGTGATACAGTTTTGGGTCTTTTATAGCGTATCTCACTAAAATGGGCTTACTTGCCTCTACTCACTTACTTTTCGTGTTATATAAAACACGATCTACCAGCATGCCATTAGCAGGCTATAATCGCTTTCTGAAATACAGTAATTTGATGTGTGTATTAATACGTTGGTTCTCAATTGACTATTTTTAAAATACCGGACCCCTTAAGAACATGGCAAAGAATAAGCTGTTGTCTTTTTTTTTTTAATTATCTGCTAATTATCATCTAAATCTAGCGAATGATTTTCACGTTGAATTTGAAACAGTTTTAAAATCAAAATTTTCTTTTTCGGAAACTAATTGCCAACCAAAGCTAAAGTTCCTATTTAACTATTTAACCCATTGCTAGGGACTGAAAAAACGGGCCCAATATTTTAACTAATACAACACTGAAATCCTAACACGTATTAGCTTAGCGAAAAATGCTTTCCAAAAGCTAAGCAAATTAACAAGAGGAAAATTTCGATAAAACCAAAGAAAAGAGTACTGAATTACTATGCGATACCAATCATCTTGTATAGCGGCGAATGTGAGGCAATATCCAATTCGATGAAAGGAAAATTGGAGGCAACAGAAATTTGGTTCTACAGAAGGATACTGAGAATTATATGGACAAAGGACCTAAGGATTGAGGCGGTCTTAAACATAATGATAACAGAAAACAAAAACAAACACATACCCAGAATCAGAAAGAGGGAACAGATTTATTGGACACATAATGAGGAAAGAAAGTTTGAAGAATTTGATACTCACAAGGGCAAGAGAGTTTAGGGAAGACAGCAGCTAAATTACCTGAAGCGCTTTTGTGGATTGACAGGGGAACGGAGACAGGAAGCTTGGCAAAGTGAGAAAGGCTGCTAAGTTTCCCGACGAATAAGAAGTTGTGGAGAGCCATGTATATCCATGTCCTGAATAGGTCTTAGATAGGTTTGCCTGTCGTTTCAGTTTAATTTCAATTCCTTTATTTCAGCTAGGTGTACTTGCCATCGTAATATAATTTTTTAGTTTTTAATGCATGAACCATTGGCAACCATTAATAATTTTTTACTAGTATTTATACTAGTAGTGAATATTTAGTAGTATTAATT
>CAHIKZ030000239.1:255000-257500 GCA_903632075.3 Acanthosepion pharaonis | reverse complement strand
GATTTAAATTTTTCCCACTTGTGACGAATGCAGCTATCGATTTTTTTGCATGCTAGTTAACATTCGTGTCAATCAGCTATTGGCTCTCACGCTGGCCAATAGAATCTTCCTGCCTATTCGTGGCAGCCAGCTATTGTCTCTCACTCTGGCCAGTAGAAAATGGCCGCAAACTACATGAAAATTGCCGTAGAAGCATGAAAAAATCGATTATTTCCACTATCGATGGGAGTTGGAAAATGCAACGTTGGTCTTGGCCTTGCCGCTAACTTGGAGCATGTGCCTGTAAATTTTGGTGCAAATCCGTCGAAAATTGCGGCCGTGCATTCGTTACACACACACACACACACGTCCTGCCTTTTATAGATAGAGATTCAGTTTGATTTCTTATCCCATTGAGACGTGACCACCAACTTTACCGGTGGTAGAGAAAAATGGCTTAATACCCAGCCACCGGTTGAACGGTGGGTAAACACTCGTATCAATTTTTATATCTACCATGCCATACCAATTATTTGCGAATTTTGACTCAGAAGCTCAGGTAGAAGTGTTAAAATTGTTAAGGAACGCAGTGTTCAAAGGGTTAAGAGAAGGATTTTATCTATTGCTAACGACTGTAGAATTCGCTTTACCGTTATTTAATGCCGAATGTTTCCTCATAAGGAAGAGATTAAACTTTTCCTAATGAAGAAACATAATTTACGTTGCGAATTTCAGTATCTGAAAACTCCCGCATTAGATAAATGATATAAGAATGACTTTTCTTCATTTAATACATAACTACGAATCACTGATTTAGTCGGTGAATTCCTTTCAGGAAGTAGGCGAGCGATCATGGCTCTCCACCTCCTTCTATCCCTTGCAGTTCTCAACAAATTCCTTTCCTGCTTTCTCCCCCAGACCACGTTCTGTCATCCACTTGCTTAAGTCCACCAGGTATGTCAAGCGTTGTTTTTCCTTGTCTCTCTTTCCCTCTATTCGACCCGTGAGTATCAGATTCTCCAGGCCCTGCTTCCTCATTATTTTAATTTTTATGTGCCATGTCCTTTCATGACGTAGGCTGTCCTCATCATCTATCCCTTGCAGCTCTCAACAAGTTCCTTCCATCTGCTTCCTCCCCCAGACCCTGTTCTGTCATTTACTTGCTTAAGCTCATCAGGTATGTTGTTTTCCCTTGTCTCTCATTCCCTCTATTCGACCCGTGACTATCAGATTCTCCAGGCCCACCTTCCTCATTATGTATCCCATAAAATTCAGTTGCTTCTTCCTGATGTTAAGTATAAGCCTCCTCCTTGTTTGCAACCATTTCAAGATCTCATCGTTGCTCATACGCTTGGTCTATGATATCCTTAGCATCCTTCTGTAGAACTATATCTCTTCGAGTCTCATTTTCATTTTTGAGGAAATCGTCCAACTTTCTCAGCCATAAAGAAGGACAGATGGCACGTAACAGTACAGTATTCTTTTCTTTATTACCAAAGATATCCTCCTCTTTCGCAGTACTCTGCCTACCTTTTGGAATGTGTCCTTGGCTATCCCAATACGGCTACGGATCTCAGTGTCGCACTTACCGTCCTCTGTTAAGACGCTTCCCACGTATTTAACCTTCCGCGTCGGCTTGATTCTAGTGTCCCTGACCTTCAGATCGCATATCGGGCTCATCTTCTTACTGACGACCATGCACTCCGTCTTCTTGTAGTTTATGCTTAGTCCTTCCTTCTCACTCCGTCGCTACATTCTGTAGGAGGATTTTTAATTTCTTTTCCGTATCTGCTATCAATACTGTGTCATCTGTGTATCTTACGTTGTTAAGATTGTGGCCGCCAATGCTAAATCCCGGTAGGGTTTCCAATTCTCTCAGAATTCCCTCACCGTATAGGTCGGGAAAATGTCGGGTGAGAAGACGCATTCTTGCCTTACGCCGCTTTCTATTTTTGTATATCCGCGGAACTTGTTCTCTATGCGCATGAATACTGTTTGCTGCTAGTATAAGTTCTTGATTATTCTGATATCTTTCCCGAAATTATTGAGGTTGCTGAGCAGTTACACATCCTAATACCGTCCTGATATTTATTTTCCATCCTTCTGTCGAGTATCTGGTACGTTACAAAATAATTTTTTTAATCATAAAAGGAAACGTTGTGAAGACGTCTGTGAGGTGTGGTGGGGGCTATTAAAAACGTTTTTGGAAACTTTACATAACGTTATAGAAACATTGGCGCAATGTCATTTTGTTAACTGAGCAGAGAAGTGGTTAGAATATAGAAATGTTCTGAAGTTCAAACTTTGGTTGAGACAGCAAACATGAAAGGCATGAACCCATATTTTTCCCCGGTTTGTAATAGAGAGCATTTATCGTTGGCTGGCAGCGGAGAATATTAGCATTATTATTTTTCTGTCTCGTTGACATCAACCATTCCAACCATAATATTACGTAAAGGAACTATCTTTTGGATTTTGCAACTGCCAAAGAATATATTCTCCATACTGTTTTCTATATTCA
>CAHIKZ030000239.1:232500-250000 GCA_903632075.3 Acanthosepion pharaonis | reverse complement strand
TCCATAAAGTCCGTGTGCAGAGACATATTTAAATATGGAACTTATTCACATATTCCGCATACGTTATAATATTGTGTTAATTAATTATTCACTAACACATTAATGCTATATACATGTGTCCATATAGTTCGTGTGTACTTCAAAAAATTATAACTTTATTTGTATTTGTGATAGAAATAATCTGTAAAAAATGTTATAAAGTTTAATGTACCTAGTCTTAAGTATATCTAAAATAACTAATGTGATTTCAGGCATTACTGTAAATCAGTTGGCAAATATTTTCCGTGAACTGCAAAATCGTATTACCATTTGTATTGCTAATGATGGAGGACATGTGGAAACTTAAATAAAAGTTCAATAGGACATTAAAAAATATAGATTTACTTGTTTGTTTTTTTTACAAATTATTTCTATCGCAAATACAAATAAAGTTATAATTTTTTGAAGTGCACACGAACTATATGGACAGATGTATATAGCATTAATGTGTTAGTGAATAATTAATTAACACAATATTATAACGTATGCGGAATATGTGAATAAGTTCCATATTTAAATATGTCTCTGTTACATTTATAAATATAAGATTGTAGTAAACATTTAAATTTAATTAAATTCACTATATTAATAATTTTAGTCTTCACTTACCAATCTCTGTATAGTCTAAAAGCGTTTCCGCGTCCTTGTGGACGATGAATTATTTTCTACTCTGCAACCTCTTTCTCACTGACAAGATATCGCGCTGCTCTATAGCTACTCCCTGGTGAGTGTTCAGATGAATTACACTCCTTAGTCCCACCAGTTCTATCCTTCACGGTTAAGTCCGGCATGCCACGCATGTTGTAGCGAACCACCCCCAATCTATTCATATTCATTTGGTGAGATTGTTGTAGAGTAGTTTTCACAGCGGAGGCTTGTATTTCAGTAAGTCGGTCGTAAATTAGGTTCGACGTACAAAACGTTAGGAACTTGAAATAATAGTTAATGTCGCAGCAATCTAGTTGTGGTGGTTCATACTTTAAGGTCCGACATCGACTGATTCACCAACTCCACAGAGCCCATGGCGACTGCTACTACTAGTACTTCTTATATCTGGGAGAGTCTATTAACAATAGAATAGGTATGTTCCGGTATAACAGAGATGTAAGTCCCAATCGAGCAGATTCTTCTCTCGTACCGCTGACTTGTGAAACCGACTCCCAAGAGGCTATTTCCTCGATCACTACAATCTTATACTAGGGCTAACCGTTATCTCCCACGTATATCCGATGTACCTCTTACCACTATAACCCAGAACTCCGTTTAGCCACAGAGCCCTAGTATAGGCTGAACCCCACTGAAAAAAAAAAAATGTTGTCTATATTAATTATATATTTAGAAAAATATGATAAACTGGAAAGGTTTTTTTTTTTTTTAATGACATGTTTCATCCGTTGGGCTTTGTTGATGCTGCCATGTCTACACATGTGCACGACACGACAGACACAGGTTGTTTTGTGCGCATGTGTAGACTTGGCAACATCATTAAATCCTAATCCGAGGAACAGTGATATAGAATGTTCTACCGAGGCTGTGACTGTTCGCAGCTCCTGTCGAACTCTCTGCCTTGATCACAACAAAAATAGCCATTTTGTTTCAACACTTCTGGTGTCATATCATGTGATGGTGTTGAATGTAGAATAAAGGGTTTACATTCAACACCATCACTTGATAAGACACCAGAAGTGTTGAAACAAAACGGATATTTTTGTAATGATTGTATAACATATTTATGTTATAATTTTCGAATAAATTTATTATATTTTCTCTACTCTGCATTGAGCACTCTTTTAAGTATAGTATTTTTTTTTTATTGGAATTTATTCCGTATACACCAATCCTATATATATATATATATATATATATATATATATATATATATTTATGCTTGGCCGAGTGTTTAGAACTTTTAATTCGTTCTCTAACCTTGAGATCCAGATTCGAATCTCACCACAGTTGATTTGTAGGGAAAGAGACTTCCTGATGTTATCGATCCTGGGGCGCGGTGGGGGACGATTCCAACGTGCGGCCTTTTTGGACAGTGACTGAAAACCATGCCACGAACTACCACAAAGCCACAAGCAAAGAATTTGGAAGTTGAGAAACTATAATGGAACGAAGGTAGTAAGTAAAAAATAGTTTATACATATATTTTAGCATAAATTACAATATTATTTTGGAATGACCTCTCCAACTTAATTTATATTTTAGAACCGCCAAAATCTGTGTATAACAAGAGAAGAGCAAATGCTTCACAGTAGACAGTGACAATAGACCTTCTCTAAAATTCTTCCATATATTACGAACGACCTTCAAATTTACGTGAAGTTATAACAAATTGCGAAAAAAAACTTACACAAAGATCTTCTAACAGAATAACCGTGCTTTTCGGAAACTTTCTACGATATGTTGTCTATTGACACACGTTTCTACTTTGTCTTCGACATTTTTATTTCAGCCCACAGTAAATATTGAAGATTAAAGAAGCCTCAGATTGACAAGAGGCGTCGTCAAGGAGAATCTGAGATTATACTCAAGAGATTATCGGATTTATCTCGGTGATTAAGGAGATAAACCATATCGTTAAAAAGCCAGTCGTTCTTTTCTCTATCTCAACGTATTACTTGGCTTCGCGACACTTGTTGAATATTTAAGCTAGCTCTCTTGGTTGCAGAAGACAAAATAAAAAAATAAAAGAAGAAAAATGATAGATATCGCTGTCATTGGTAAATAGAGCATTGAAAGGAACGTTTGCTTGAAGCTTTGGGGCGAAAAGAGGGGAAAATGGCGGCCAGAGTGAAGATGTTAATGTTTCTAAAGACGATGTCGAAATGAGTGGAACGAGGAGAAGGATGTCGACGAAGACGAAGACAGAGCTTAAGATATACAGAGAAAAGGAATTTGTTGAATATTTGTTGAACATTTTAAACACTACTACTACTACTACTACCATTTAATAATAATAATAATAATAATAATAATAATAATAAAAAGATAGCCAGAAACATGTCCTTCAAAAGTTTTTATTAATAAATCCCATTTCACTGAAACAAACTTTAAAAACTACTATCTCCTTTCTTTCTTTCTTTCTTTCTTTCTTTCTTTCTTTCTTTCATTCATTCATTTTTAAGCTGAAACCAAGTATCATCTCTTATATGTCTTTCCACGATCAAAATACAATACTGTGTTATTTATGAGCCATTGGCAAGCGACATTAAACACATCTATCGTTCTCTCTTTCATTTTCTCACTGAAACCTAAGTATCGTCTCTGATGTGACATTTTTGTCTTTCCACGATCAATATGGAATAATTTGTCGGCCAAATGGACGCAAAGACACTTTGGGATTCTATCGAGACGGCAAACAAGGACTAGCGAGTTTAAAAACTATAATGGAAGAAAGGGATTAACTATAAATAGTTTATACATATTTTTAGCATAAATTACGACATTATTCTGGAATGACCTGTACATCTTAATTTAAATTTAAGAACCGCCAAAATATGTGTGTAACAAGAGAAGTGCAAATTCATATATATAGTGTGAACTTTTGAACTGTAATGTGCGCATATATATATATATATATATATATATATATATATATATATATATATATATATATATATATATAAAAAAAGGCCCAACACTAATATTCCAGGGTTATAATTTACTAAATTCAAAAGGTCTGATGAAATGGATCGTGATTACGATTGCAATGTAATAAATTATAACCATGGAATATTAGTGTTTGGGCCTTTTTTATTATATTCTTACTCTGACCTGGACATTGAGTTCTACCTAGATTCTATCATCTTGGAAATTTATATACATATTATATGGAATAGTGTCTTATTTATGAGCTATTGGCAAGCGACATTAAACACATCTATCGTTCTCTTTTTCATTTTCTCACTGAAACCAAGTAACGTCACTGATGTGACATTTTTGTCCTTCCACGATCAATATGGAATAGTTTATTATTTATGTGGGACATTAAACTATTCTATCTTTCTTTCATTCCTTAATTTTCTCACTGAAACCAAGTATCGTCTATGATGTGACATTTTTGTCTTTCCACGATCAATATAGAATAGTTTATTATTTATGAGGTATTGGCAAGAGACATTAAACTATCCTATCTTTCTTTCATTTTCTCACTGAAACACTTTAATATATCTTTCTATGATCAAATACAACAATGTATTATTTATGAGGTATTGGCAAGAGATATTAAACACATCTATCTTTTATTCATGCATTTTCTCACTGAAACCAAGTAGTGTCCCTGGTATGTCAGTTCTGTGTTTTCACGCGGTCAAAACGGGATAGTCAATTATTTATGAGGTATTGGCAGGGTGTAACAGCCGTGGATGCTAACTAAGGAACTAACTAACTAACAAAGAGGGGGACAAGCAGGATTATAATAGCAATAATACTAATAGTAATGTCTGGGTGTGGACGGAAGGTACCAAAACAGTTCTATTATTAGTACAGTAAAGTATTATAGGGCTGCTCAGTACATATATATGCTAATATTGCACGAATTCAACCTAGCTAGAGTCAGAAATATCAGTCTATAGAAGGATTCCGGGAATAACAAAATGGAGCATCTGAGAAAAGAAGAGGCCTTGAAGTAATTGTTCATAAAAGATTTCATAAAATTAAAATCTGAAAAAGACATTCGAAATTATTGAGAAACATTATAGAGAAAGAGGGCTTGGGATACATAAAAATCAAAGGATATAAAGAAGGTGCATTCTCATTTTCATTTCCCCATTATAGGCATTATCATATCCATGATATAGCAACACCTTAATTCACAGACGAAACAAGAATCGAAAGAAAGTAATGACAGACATCCATTGTTCTCAAAGAGAGTTGTACATTCCGCTCTATGCATACTTGTCCCTAATTTGTCCCACACAGAAAAATTATAATATCTCGATACAATCTTTGACTGGCTGCGACGTCTGTCGAACTCTCTGCTAACGCAGAAAGGGACCCGGACGAAGCTTTGCCGAAGGGCAAGGTTTCGTCCGAGGAGGTAGACAGGGCCTGAACCCGTCTAGGCGGGTTCAAAGGCTATATTTTTGGCCGAGCCTAAGGGCTCGGATTCAACCCACATTAAACTCGGCCTTGTGCCACATTCAATCCTCGTGGGGGGATCGATAAATACTCACAGAAAAATTATAATATAAAAAAATACAACAAATAGTGGGAAATGAACGAAAAGCGAGAGGGTTATCCTTGTAATATTTCCCGATGAGAAAACTGACAGATCGGTGGTGTCCTATATGTAACTTGTGAAGCCATGGCATTTCCTTTGTAGGCCCTACCGCTGTGGGTTTGTGACATTCGTCTTCTCGGCTCAACTGTTGTGGCCAGACACGTCTTGCCGCTACGCGTGCTAAATCGCAACTTATTCTTCATTCCATATACAAACGTCACTCACCGGCCGATAATGTATAGACAATTTGAAATCAGGAGATATAGAAAGAAAAGGCCATTAAATTGCGTAACGTATCTGAATGTATAGCAGAGCAGAGATAAATAGGGAAGGGAAAGATTCAAATATTGCTTAGAGCTATAAGGAACTTCTTCTTCTAGGTGGTGTGTAGTTTCAAGACGTGAAAGATTTAGACTCTCCACGATTACCGATAATTTCTAACTCTTAGAAAGCTTTTGCCTTAACCATGTCCAACTCCATGCCCTACCATCCATTTGCACAAACCCGTTATATAGGTTACTCGTAGATTGCCTTCATTATATTTTACTACATTATGCACTGTGGCAAAGTCCTCTTTTCTCGTGACGTTACCTAGAAATTTAACGTCTTTCTGATTCTAAGTATGTGTCCTTTTTCTCATTTTCCTTGAAAATTCCTCGTTAATCAGTTCATGTTAATCTCGACATCCTTCTGTAGAGCCACATTTGTGTTGCATAAGATCTTCATCTTTATCTGACAGCAGATTATCCTGCATTCACTGCCATATAAGAAAACCTATATTACATAACATTTCATCACACGTTTCTTTTTTTCTCTCGGTTTATTTTTCCAGTTTCTTGATAATTTGCTTAGCTTTTGGAAGCTATATTTGCCTCTTCCAATTTTTTTTTCAGTTTCTTGGTATTTGGAAGGTATATTTTGCTCTACCCAATTTTTCTTTTTTCAAGTTTCTTGATAATTAGCTTAGCTTTTGGAAGGTATATTTCGCTCTACACAATTTTTCTTTCTTCAAGTTTTTTGATAACTAGCTTTTGGAAGGTATATTTGGCTCTTCCCAAGTTTTCTTTTTCAGTTTCTTCATAATTTGCTTAGCTTTTGGAAGTTTATGGTGTATGTGTTTAAGTAAATAGGGTACTGAATTCTGGATAATGTTTTCTCTGTCTAAATAAAAGGGTTATTCAAATTAAAATGTATTTTCAAATAACTGACGCATCCTATGAATAGTCGTTCACCCGAACATTCTGGAAGAACATGGCGAATAAAAGCAATCAATTTATTTCCTATTTCAAGTGTTTCAATCTGTTAATACATGCCTTTCCTAAAGACGTAACACGGGGTTTGCTAGTTGTTATTTGATTTTTATTTCGTTATTTTTTTCTTTCGATACATCTCCAAAATATCACATCGTTTTCATTTCATATTGGTCAGTTATTGAATCGCTAACCTTGAATGAGTAATATGTCAGTTGGTGGTGCTTTTAAATGCCCAAATCGGAAGCATGAATTTCCTTAACAAAGGGAGTTCATTGCGTGCGCTGATATAAACAATGCTGATATTTAAATTTTTTTATCGGTTCAGGCTCTTTCTAAGACGATATGCATGTACGTCTATAATTATTTGCAAACATATACCCATTTTATTGCTCATATATATATATATATATATATATATATATATATATATATATATATATATATATATGATCCTTACCACCTCCTTCCTCAATATTAAATTTTATAGTTAAAATTAAGATAGAAATGAATTTAAAAACTCTCCCTTCCCTCTCTAAACTCGCCTATGTCTCTCACACTATTACTCACCACCTTCTATGTCAAGTTATATAAGTTTAATACTGCCCGTCAAAAGGTGTAAATTTTAAATTCATTTTTCGTTTCACCTTTTGAAAGGGAAGTCCGAAGATCCAGAGAAAAATTAAATTCTCTGGTGAAATAAATTATTACAAATGTAGCCTTAAAATGGTCTGTTTTTATTTAAATTGAATTATGTATGTGTGTATACACACACACACACACACACACACACACACACATATATATATATATATAGAAAACTAACTCTGAAAATGGAAGAAATTCGATCTCATCAGACATCCGTCAAATGTGTTGAGGTCGGAATTTTTCGATTTTCACGAAAATAATATCGCCATGATAATTTAAGAGTTCGTTTTCTTTATTATCATATCATAATGTTTTTTTGGTTTATATCCATTTGAAAACATCCATACAGATTACTGAATATTATATCGTTATTAATTTTATATATATATATATATATATATATATATATATATATATATATATATATATGAATGAAAGTGAACATTGAAATCAACACTCATTGAAATCAACAGGCATGTCGATTGCTTCCCGCATGAAACAGCCTCTTTCCTCTATGTGTTGACTTCAATGTTCACTTTTATAGTTCTGTTTACATACCAACTATCTCTGATATTGAGCAATAATCCCATAAATATAGCACATCTTAAAAGATGTTTCTTCATATATATGATCGTCTACATCATGAAAGGACACGGCACGTAAAAAGAAAGAACTATGCATGTAATAAGTTTGTGTTGGTTGGTTGATTTTGAGATAGAAGACCGTAGATAGTTTAAAGATTGTGTTTATTATTTTCGTGGTATAATGTATTGGTACTCTCTACAATTATTTTCCTGTATTTTGAAAGTTTAAATGTTTTGGGATACAATTTGTAACCGGAAATTCTAGAGTAAGATATCTTGATAATTAAAACCAACATATGTAATTACTTTTGTCTCAGATATTTTAACTGAAATACACTGTTTTTTTTTTTCCAAAACACCAGTTGATGGAGAAGTGTTAATGCATATAATTAAACTGCTTGTCCTAAATTTTGCATATTATATAATTAGTTTTATTTATATACATATATATAATGAAAATATATATAAATATAATTATATATAAATAAATATATATATGATTATAATATATTATAATATAATGAAATAAATAATTTTAAATGATATAATATTTAATAAATATAATAAATAATATATATATATATATATATATTTATATTATATAATAAATAATATATATATATAATATATAAAAAATATGTATATATATATAGATATAAATATATATAAATATAAACATTTATAATATATATATATATATATATATATATATATATATATATATATATATATATATATATATATATATATATATATACATGTTTTACAATAAAAGCTTTATTTTTATTTATCTTAATATTTGTACTATACAAAATAAAATACAAGCACTAAAGAATTTTGGATTATAAATCTGACCGTTCTTTCCTATTATTTGGATACATACATACATATATACATACATACATACGTACATACATACATACATCTATACATACATACATACATACATCTATAAATCTATACATACATACATCTATACATGTATACATACATCTATACATATACATACATACGTACATACATACATACATACGTAAATACATACATACGTACATATATACATACATATGTACATATATACATACATACGTACATACATACATCTATACATACATACATACATACATACATCTATACATCTATACATACGTACATCTTTACATCTATACATACATACATACATACATACATCTATACATATACATACATACGTACATACATACGTACATGCGTACATACATACGTACGTACATACATACGTACATACATACGTACATATATACATACATACGTACATACATACATACGTACATACATACGTACATACGTACATACATTATTTACTCTGTAGTAATAAATATATTGAGCCCTTTTTGGGAATCAGTTTTAACCTTTTAAATTACTAGGATCCACTTGGATTATATGCCAACGGATTTGTTATTTTTAATATATATATATATATATATATATATATATGTTTTTTTATTTCGTTGAGGTAAAACATAAAATTTCAACAACTACATTGTATTTGATAATGTAGTTACTGAAATTTTGTGTTTTATTTTTCAGTCCTTCTCCAGGCTCCCCTTATTACTAAAAAATTCAAATTTGTATTCGTCTGCCAAAAATGCATTTTGCTAAACTATGAATAAATTGTTTGAGAAACATTATATTTTGTTTTCACCATTAACCTCTCAGTACACTTTGAGACTACCAAAATGGCTAGAGATTTGATTTATGGTAAACGGTACAATATCGTTCGCTTTTGTAAATACATGATATATCAATTCGTTTAAGGATAATTAGAAAAAATCTCCTTTCAACAAGTCAACGATCGAAAACACTATTCTACATTGCGTCAAAATTACCTCGAGTCAAAAAAAGGAACATTTTTTTTTAATTATTCTGACTTTATCAATCTTCTGGCCTTTTTCTTATTGAATTAGTATGGAATGAATTGGATAATATGGAATTGGATAATATGCAATGAACTGGATAAAAGAATTCGAAGAGAATGCAAAAAGTGTGAGCGTGATCTCTTTTAGTCCTTGAACAATATTTGAGAAGCTGTTCCATTTTTTTAGTATTTTTAAAACCACTGTGAAACAATGCCAACAATTTTTAAAGCAGTAATTAAGGTAGGGACTGGTTTTATTGACGAAAACAAAATTATATTATATACTAGCAGTAGAGCCCGGCGTTGCCCGGGGATGTAACAGTAAGAGATAGATCAAGTATCGACCATCATAAAGACTGAAAAATAAAATTTTTTTTTATAAGCACTTGTCTTGTAAATGGAATTTTTAAAGCATTCTGAATGTAAAAATAAAGAAAAAAAAGTGTGCAAGACAATAAGAAACACTACCTGCCAAAAAAAAAAAAGTGAAGTTTTGTTGAAATCGGTTGAAAAATGTAGGAAATCCGATCTCATATATAAACGAACACACACACAGACAAACGACTGGGTTTTATAAGTATAACTCGACATGAGTTGTCCCCCTTTCATTCTCGCGATGCATCCTAATCGTGTTTTCAAATTGATTTTGTGCAAAACCAATTGTGTTTTTCCAATTTTTGGCGGTGCCAGATCCACCGCAAGGTAATTCTACGTAGTCCTGTGAAGTTTTGTTGAAATCGGTTGAAAAATGTAGGAAATCCGATCCAATATATAAACGTAGAGACACACACACACACACACACACACACACACACACACACACACACACACACACACACACGCGCACGCACACAGCCTGGGTTTTATAATAAGTATTATTTTATAGTTAAGACATGATTTCTTTTTCAAAATATAAGCAAATACACTGCAGAGACAGAAATCTTACTTTTTTTCTGAAAAGTGACAAAAATACCTCATTTTAGGTATTTTTTCCAGAGAAATACAGGGTGTTCTCAACCTTTTTGCCTGCATTGTATATAGGAATATATATTATTTATATTCACATCACGGAGTTCATATCGAGTGACGTACTATTCCAAGCTGGAAGAAGAAAATAAAATAATAATGATTCTAGTCATTTTGTGGAGAACACATTTAAATCTGATATAAATAAACAATTTCTTTTAGTAATTCTTATCACCGACTTTGGCTCAAGGGTATTAAACTACTTCAACGACAATTCAAATAATATATTAATCTAAAACTATTTCTATATAGATTTTTTAAAGATATATGCATATATATTTCTATATATTGCTTACAATAAATTTTAAAAAAGTACAGCAAAAATTCTAGTGAGAAAATATCTGACGCTGTAGCACCAAAGAATTGAGATCCTTCGGAAAATATGCGATGGAAATAGTGATAAGGCCGCCATATTCTTGCGACATTGCAGCTGTTGTAAAGGAGTTTCTGTGTGGTAACTCTGTAAAGAATTCAACCTTAACTTGGTACACCATAAAGAATACGGCATTAAATATATACAAAAGTAAAGTCAAGTAACCTCACTAATAAATAGGTGCCTAAATTTTAACAATATATATATATATATATATATATATATATATATATATATATATATATATATATATATATATATATATGGTATATATAGGTGTATAAACATAAAAATGTCTTTTATATATACATTTATATCTGGTCATAGCGTATCCAAATGTAAACAAAAGACGTCACACATTATAAAATGGACAAAATCCGACAATTATTTTAAGACATTTTTTATGTTTATACGTTCTTTTTATAGATACAAATATTTAAGTAAATGCTCTGTTTAAAATAAACAGTATTAAACAACATTTACCGGCGTGAATGTCCGAAAAAACTTTCAAAAAAAATATTTGTCCTCCGACAGGAATCGAACCTCTATCCTATACGGAGCCGGCATATAGCCTGACGTACATTTAACCGATTGAACCACCGAAGAGCACTCGGGTAACAAGGTCGAATTCACTGTCTTTAAACTACAATCATCTATGATTCTCTCAGCTACATTCATATCTGCTTATGGCGTATCCAAATGTAAACAAATGACGTCACAATATGAAATGGACAAAGTCCGACAATTATTTTAAGACATTTTTATGTTTATACATTCTTTTTATAGATACAAATATTTAAGTAAATTCTCTGTTTATAACAAACAGTATTAAACAACATTTACCGGCATGAATGTGGGAGAATTTTTCATAGAAAATATTCGTCCTCCGACAGGAATCGAACCTGTATCCTATAGGGAACCGTCATATAGCCTGAGGATTGTAGTTCAAAGAGAGTAAAATCGACCTTGCTGATCGAACGCTCATCTATGGCCGAAACGGTTAATTACCTACATCAGCATGATAATTTCCAAACATTGTGAATGACCATCTTTGAATAAAGTGTGATTCTGTTTACTGACAAATTTGATTGGTTGATCTAAGCAAAGCCCACAAACCTTAAAACAACCCACCTTTTTTTTTCATAAAAGACGCTGTATTTTCCTTTTAAATCTGATTAAATTGTTCACTCACCAGTAATTTGGAGTCACCTGATGAGATGCGTTGTATGCACATCGAAAAACGACTGCAATTATGTAGCGATTTTGACAAATAAGAAACTGTGTGTATATATATATATATGAAGAAATATAGTCTTCAGATGTGCTATATTCATGGGATAAAGTACTCAATATCAGAGATAGAGCGTGTGTAAATATAAAAGTGAACATAGAAGTCAACACCTAGAGTCGACAGTCTGTTTCATGCTAGATGCAATCCTCAGGTGGCCTGAGGATTGCATCTAGCATGAAACAGACTGTCTATGTTCATATATATATATATATATATATATATATATATATATATATATATATATATATATAAGTTAGGCCCATACCTACCGTTGAAATCTGTTTTATGCTTCTACGCTTTCTTCATTACAAATGTTTATACATCTTTATTTTGTAGTCTCGTTACTCGATATTTTTAGCATATGAAATCATAAAAAAAATCTAGCTGTGAATGAAAATTCTACGGAGTTTTTTACCTCTGATTTTTAGATTAAATTATAGGCGTTAGCACCGACTACTCACCGTCAAGATTGACGTCAGAAAGAAATTACTTAAGCATTTATCTTTGCAATTTGAATTACTCATGGGAAAATACATTTGACAAGGAGTTATTAAACACCAGATGCAGGAGAGGGTGTGTTTGAAAGTTTTCTTTTACTAACAAATGGAATAACTCAGTAAGAATTGTACTGGCTAAATTTTGCCGACTGCCTGTCAGTGACGGAGAGGGAACACAAAGTAAATTAAGTACCTTATCACCATATGCTTGCTACAATTCACACTGATGAATATTGGAGGGATGAACTCCCTTTCTTTTTATTTGGAAATCTTTCTTTCTCGATAGATGACATTTAGACAATTCATGGACGAATGAAAAGTACTCAATTCTGTTTATTTTATAAAAAGTATTGCAGGATTTTTGAGCTTCATCTGACCCTGTTAAATATATCGTATTTCAAAAATGCGATACATTTTCAACAACCTGTGTGTCTCTTTATTGGTTTGAATAGTTTTATCTTATGTATCGTTATTCTTATATCATCATTTATTTCACGGCCACAATGCAACAAAAGGATATGTTCAGTGGTCTATATTGCAATTTATAAGAGAATGCACTTGTTTTTGACAATATTTCGCGGTAGTTTATAAATGCGCTTGGAGATATGAGAACAGTGCAAAGTCCACTGAGACAAACCAAGAGAAATAAAAAGAATATAAAACAAAGCAGAAAATCAAACTAGGAAGAAGGTAGAGATCGCAGACAATAGGAATTCATTCAAAATTGAAAATAAATTCTCTTTGTGAAAGAGTCTCTGAAAAAAACAAAAAAACAAAACAGAAATATCAATAAAAGACGAAAGACAAAAAGAAAAAAAAAACAAGATCTTTAGCAAAGACGAAATTAAAGTTGTATAAATTATTTTAAACAACTCTCTAATATCCAAAAAGCTAAAGCTTTATGCATATTTCTGCTTAGTGTATACAAATGCGCAGTGAATATAAAATTCTTCTTTGAAGTATTTTATGAATTTTATAATGATATTAGATTTTATTTCTTTGGGCAATAACAAACGTTACCAGATCCACTGTCTTTTGCAACTTAGCTTAATTCCGAGAAACATTTAAACGACTAAAGATAATTGTAAAAATACAATAGTACAAATAACACCATATATATTTAAACGAATTTAAAGTAACCATCTGTATATATGCATACATATATATATATATATATATATATATATATATATATATATATATATAATGTATTTATACGCAGAGAGATATATGAGGAATTATATATGAAATATATATCAAAATCAGTAGTTCCATATACATTAGACATTCGTTTATTTATAAACAGACAACTAAATTATGTACGGTTGCGTGCGGCGTATAAATGTTATCTATGCTGAAAGTGGGGTAGGCATTCTGAGTTCAAATTCTGATCGCGGTCGATTGGTTTACTTTCGTGAAAAAGCCCGTTGAGAAAGGTATGAAAACTGATCTTCTGTCCAAACAGTTTGGGGTCTCTAATATTGTTTGGGTACCTGTCTTGAATAAACACGACACAGACGTCAAAACCGGATTGTCTGGGTGATTAATGAACAAGACAGGAATCTGAATTCAAACATGTTTCGCTTCGAAATATAACTTTATATAGAGCAATAGCTTTGTCTGAAAAATCCCATGATAATATATATATATATATATATATATATATATATATATATATATATATATATATATAAAAAGAGTAATGGTTTTAGAAGTGTAGTGGTCTCACACATACACGCAAACTCACACAGATATATACACATACACACATCGCACATATTCTCAAGATCTAAAAGATAACATGTGCTAAACACATATACGTTTCCCAACCCCCAATAAAATAGTTAGAATTACCAAAGAGGGGAATTCTTAGCCAGGAATCTCCCATCTTTTATCTTAAAAAAAAAAAGACTTCATAGAGGCCGTTTGAAAAACACAAGGACTGACCAAAATTAACGATAAAAAACAGAAACTGTCATTCACTCCTTACTAACAAGCAGGGATTTATTTTCTCCTGATGATGGGCATGCCGACTGAAACAAATCACGGAGCCTAATAGAAATAATTAAACGAAAATATTAATATACAAGTATGTCTTAAAATTTTAATCTTTTAATATTTTTATTGCTCAAAACACCCCACCTACCCCCATATATATATATATATATATATATATATATATATATATATATATATATATATATACGCTCTATGTCTCTGAAATGAGCTATTGTGATTAATTAAATTATTTAAATTATTCGAACTATTATCCTCATCTTCATTGCCATATTCAAAATGTTTCGGCCGTTGTATGCTTCTTAAGGAGACATGGCTCAGTGGTAAAATGCGTTGGTAAGATCCGGTGACTAGATCCAAGGAGTTGTGAGTTCAATACCAAATTACAGCAGTGAACAACAAAAAAAAAAACAAAAAAAACTGGATCTTTCAGTTAAAAGGTAACAGCTCATACATCCGGAAGAGGCATGGCACGTGGAACTAGAACAATCAACCCCGGTGGATGAAACAAAGGCTCAGTTCAAAATTCCAATCATCTGAAGAAGGCCAGTGCATACAATGGCCGAAACATTGTGAATATGGCAATGAAGTTAAGAATAACATTCCACATAATGATATATATATATATATATATATATATATATATATATATATATATGTGTGTGTGTGTGTGTATTTAGGCAGCAATTTTTCATTAATGCATATTTCCTTAAATAATATAGACAAGTTTTGTATATTTATTTTAAATAAGTTCCTTTCATATTGTCTGATAAGCTTAATAACATTATCATTGAAAGGCGAATGGAAATCACTATAATGATACATGTTTAAATCAAATCTAAGCTTTCGGCTTACATAAGCCATTATCAAAGATGACAATTACTTTTCAATATATCAACCGATACACGGACGAAACTATAATGATAGTCTGTTTTTCTTGCTTGAAAAAATTCAAACGACGGCTAACTCGTGAATACGAGACGCGGAAGCGAAAATCGCGTCGCATCTCGTGACGTTACACATGACCACGCTAGAGTGCAAACGAGAAGTACTAAGTATGGGAAGCCGTTGGTATAAACGAATGGTTTCTGTTATCAATTATAGGCATGTAAGAATATTTCTGGAGATTTCATAGTTTATTTTGTTCAGTTCAGGTTTCAACAGTTTTATGTATATAGCTTCAAGAATTTTTAGTTTTTGTTTATCGTTTTCATGTTTAAGTATAGTTGTATTTTCAACAAGGATTTTCAGCAATTGTGTACGCGGTCAGCCATGTTGTTTTAAATGCCAAAAAATATTAATCATTCAAATATTTTAAAAATGAAAATAACACTGACATGTCATTTTAAAAGATATTTTAACAAAATTACCCAAAATTATATTGAAATACTAAAGAGTAAAATTATGCACTAAAATCGCCATTAGCTTCAACCACGGCATCCTGAAGTCCGGAATCTCCTACAAATCTTCTGGACAGTTTCATTATGTAAGTTGTTGAATGATGCCATAATCCTTGCCTTCAGTACATCTTTGGTGTTACAAGGAGTTTTATTGGTTTCTCACTCAACTAAGCCCACCCAAAAGCAATAACCAAGGAGTTTGCGTTTAATGACCAAATATAAGCGGTAATGTTGTTGCAGAAATTGTACGACTGCCATGGCTTGAGTTTTAGGCCCTGTGATAAGATTAATGAAGGCATAATGTCGTTAACACTAGTGATCACTCCAAACACATTTGTAATCACAATTAGACTCATCCAGATCTTTTTGAATCCTCTGCATTGCCCTCAGATTGGCACACAAACACTCTGAAATGTTCGTATTAGAGATACCGGTGCGAATGCCAAGCAGTACAGCATGCTGTTTCCAAGTTTTTGTCGGAGTGAATTGCTACAGTGTGGTCCTTTTTCTCACAAACGATACCCCACAGATATAGTCAACAAAATGAACAAGAAAGAACGCGAATGAGCGACGTTAAAAATATAAAATGGTGATAATTTATCAATCGCACCCTATATATATATATATATATATATATATATATATATATATATATATACACTAGCAGGATGGTCCGGCGTTGCCAGTGCTTGATTCAAAAAATCGTACGACTCATACAGCAATCGCTATCACTTGACTTAAAATATTTTTGCACTTCTTTAAAGGAGTGACCTTTGCCGTGCTGATGTTGCTACATACCTTACTTCTTGCCTACCTCACACTGGAAATTTTTTCTAAGATCTATACTAAACATTAACTCTCTTACGAAAAAAGAACTAAACAAAATGAACACTTTTTCAGCTTTAAAAAACGGACTTGTAACTGGAAAAACCGAATGAAAAAAGAATGTTAACAACAAATACTTTTCACACCCAACCCAGTTCTCCGGAATCAGAATCAAAGTTGAGTTTAAGCAAGCGTATGGGCCAATTGGGGTAAAGTGCCATGTCGATTTAAATTTTTCCCACTTGTGACGACTGGAGCTATCGATTTTTTTTGCATGCTTGCATGCTAATTAACATTCGTGTCAGTCAGCTGTTGGCTCTCACGCTGGCCAATAGAATCTTCCTGACTATTCGTGGCAGCCAGCAAAAGGCTCTCGCTCTGGCCAGTAGAAAATGGCCGCAAACTACATGAAAACTGCCGTAGAAGC
>CAHIKZ030000239.1:177500-220000 GCA_903632075.3 Acanthosepion pharaonis | reverse complement strand
CTAGTAGTTCAGGATTTCATAGATTTATGTAAACAATATATTTGAAAATTCATTCATATAAGTATTCAACGATTGAAAATGCATCAGGAATAAGTGTATTGCCGCGTATAAATACACCCTCCGTTTGAATAATAGTGTATTCTACTTGGGTTTTGTCTAAATGTCGTTCTTTACTTCATGTTGCAAAAACATACAAACCTTCTAGCATGATTGAGGAAGAGATTGCCGACTTATTTAATGATCTCTGTGTTGTTCAAATCTAAACTAGATTGAAAAACCATGATCACTTTTGGACGACAAACAATTTTCAGCAAAGAATGAACACTGAGATACGATATCAGCTGTTTGTCAATGTATCTGCTATGGAAAAATACTGAATTTACTTTCTTTCAAAAAGAGTAGCATGCAGAAAAAAATGGAAATTATATCCCTTTTCTACTGCGTTAGTTAACCAGCTGCTTGACAGTTTCTATCTATGTCTTTTTTTTATTTTCTGTAAATCAATGTTATATAAACATATTTGAATTTTCTCATGGGAATATTTTACATTACTTCCATATCCTGACACGAATTCCTAACGCACCAATATATATATATATATATATATATATATATATATATATATATATAAATGGCTAAATAGGGGCAATCTGGGCTTGGATGGCAACTGGTCTAGAGGATAACTCTGAATACAAAACCTGAGGAGAGTCGGTTTGGGGACCTTTGTGGAACACGATGCAACAGATCTCTGTATCCATGTCTTCAAAAAGTGTAGTTGGTACTGCACAATACCTTCACTACTATAATCAAATCATATGTGCTGGTGTCTGGCTGTCGGTTCCTAGGAACTGAACCACTAGACCCTCATACGTCGAATACGACAGGAGAGTCCACCATATATATATATATATATACATATATATATATATATTTCTTAACCTTCTCGTAAATATATATATATATATATATATATATATATATATATATATATATATATATATATATATATATATATATATATATATTCACACACACACATATATATACACATATATATATATATATATATATATATATATATACATGCATTATTATTAAACTTATATATACTACGCACCTGTGTTTGTGTATACACAGGAGCAACGATGACATTGTTTCATCAAGGCTTTTAAATTTGAGAACTTTCAAATATATTCTTCTGGTGGTTGAAGCACAATAAATGCAACAAAAGAAATCCTCAGACGATGAAACGCGTAGGCTAAGAATAGATTTTCCTCGTGTCTTTATATATATATATATATATATATATATATATATATATTACTCCAAATGATATTACAGAAGATACTTCGTATCAAAAATAGGCGTACCATTTTTATCTATGAAACAGTGTATATTATATCTATTTGTTTGCACATTCGATAATTCTTTGTAAAGAAAATTCTTTCCCTGAGAGTGATCGTAATCTGCTTCCCACTCTGTAGAGTGTAACCACTCTTTGATCTTGTGCTGCGTTACAGCGCTTGGCCACGAAAAATCTTCCAAGTCTTGCAACCGATGACTTCTGTGCTAAATTAATAGTGAAAAAAAAATTGTCTGAACGATTGTGGAATGGGTTGCATGTTTTGCATATCTGAACTCGATTGAAAAATCTTCGTAGCGTCATCCTCATTTGCCTTTACGTAGGCGGTAAACGATTTTCATCTCAGATTGAGCTCTATGTTGCAATATCGACTGTTTTTGAAGCTATCACATCTTAAAAAATTCCGTATCTAATTCATGTAAACACTATGCTGCTTGATGTTATTGCAAAATAAATACAGATTTAGAGCAACAAATATTACATTTGAAATGCGTTATTAAAGAAAAACCTAACGTTTTCATTGTATGTCTTTTCGTTGATATTTTTTAGTCCAGTTGTTTGTCCCTTCACTTCAGATTGACTCGTTTTAATATGGCTGATTATAAACTGGAACGTTTTACGTCATGATATTTTAAATATTCCAGTATGAATCACATGATGTATTATAATAACAACTTGGATATTGTTTTATATAATTCTATTGCATATTAAGTTATTCACGGCAGGATATACACGGATTTAATGCTGATCTGGAACCTTGATCTAAAAGAAAGAGTTGATCTGTGGTGACACTATAATGGACTGGATTCACCTTATGCGGTAAGCTTTGTCTTCGGTGTCATTTAAAATAGATGAAAGATACAGATTAAGTAGATAAAAGATTGATTGGCTACGAGATTTGACTAGAAGTTAACCTTTTTAGGGCGTAGATATGTTACACCTGGATAAGATCATTCCGCTGCGCGCTGGAAAAGGCAAGTTTATTCTCTCAATTTATTTTTTTTTTACTCAATTTCAACCCCCCATAAGGAGTTTTGCGATTTGAACGATTGCTGAGATTGCCAAGCGGTGAGCGGAACAATAAATATAACAATGGGATGAAAAAGTTAGCAGAGAATTTAAGAACAGAGGCTATTCTTCCAGTCCTTGTTCTCCTCCTCCTCTTCCCCTCCTCCTTCTTCTTCTTCTTCTTCTTCTTCTTCTTCTTCTTCTTCTTCTTCTTCTTCTTCTATGCCATGTCTTCAAGGCGCGGGTGATCATAGTTCTCTCCCCAATATCCTGTCCAATGTATCTCTTAACAAATTTTGTCATTTAGCTATCTCTCCTAAACCCTGTTCTACTATTCATGTACACAAACTCATTGGGCACTTTATGCGCCTTTTTTTCTTTGCCCCACTTGCTTTCAGCATATCTTTTAAGTATCTAATTTTCCGAGCCCCCTTTTCTCATTATGCGCCCTAGAACTTTCAACTATCCCTTACTGATGTTAATTATAAGTGTCGTTAAGCTCAGGGCCTGCGCTCGCAAACAACAGTCAACCTGCTAGAGACTTTAGCTTTTTAATGGAGATGTTACCCTGTGGACTGGAATAAGATCTCTCAGGGAAGCTTTTTAAAAGTCAAGGCCTGCCCTCTCTAGCTAGTTTTTTGTCGTTTTGTCCGTTGCCAGTAAAAACCTTTTTACTCTGTTTTAACCCTACTCTTCGTTTTTGCCATTTGCTCGATTGCTGAGAGAGTCAAAATGGAGAGTGGGTGAAAAGAAATAACTAGGAAATCAAAACAAACAGAAACTATAAAAAACAAAGATTATTAATTCATTTAAATTATATAAAGAAAAATAAACACTTCATCTAACAAAAGATAAGTAACAAAAGATAAGTAAAAGAAACATAAAAAATGGTTTTATTATCAGAATCTCCATAAAAAAAAGAAATTGTGGCGAGTTTTCAGCATACCGTCATGAATAGTATTTTTTTGGTAGGAGGGATTTTTTATCTGTGCTTTGCTGCATTCAAATGATATTCTATTAAAATGAAAAACACATCAAGCTTTTATTGAGGTTGGGGGAAACACCTAACCGACTGCGCTCCAAAGAACTCCGAGTTAACAGACATTGAAGGGAAAGAGATGAGAGGAAACGAAACAACACTGCCTCAAAAAAAAATCACAACACAGCAAACAACCCACCACTCGAGGAACAGAAAAAAAGATTCACAACGATTTCACAATAAACTGAGTCTCGTCAACTGCCCACTCCTGATTGTTGGTTTTCCCGTCGCTTTTATTGACAGAAGATTGCTGACTGAAAGCCTTATCTAGAAAAATTGCAGAGAAGCCCTTTTCTGAACATGCCAAAAATAATCTGCCGCTAACGTAAAAAAACCGATAGTAACTGGTTTTGACACACATCCGTACAAGATTTGGGGTCTCTTTTGCCACTGACGCGTGTTCGTCACAAAAGATAGCAATCGTGCACAAATATAGTCAACAATTATCTTATAACACATGCGAAGAACCAAGAAGTGCATATGTGACTTTACAGCATTATGTGACTGGTACTAAGGTTACCAATGCAACGCAACAAACAGACATGGAGGTTTTCTACAAACAAGGTCTTATCCTGATATCTTACCATCAAATGATAAAACCGCCAGTTGCAATAACGATTTTAAGATAGTGAGAAATTCAAAGAATAATTCCTGGAATCGAAAATCGGAATCATTATTTTATTATGGAATAAAGAATATAGCTGACATGGGGTGAAATTTGAAAGAAAGCGAATTTGATTACTCAGAGGTCTAAATAATATGATAGTGAAGTTAAGGAAATCACATTTTGAAGAGTTCGACGGTTTTCTATTACCCCAGCCGTATCGGAGAGTTTTCTTTTAATTTTTACCTCCCACAATTCTCTCTGTTTTTCTCTTTGCTTCCCCTGTTACCATTTGTGAAAATCTGCCTAAATCTAGACTAACAAAGTCAGACATTAAAATATTGACATTTTCTACTTGCTTTACTATCCTCTAGAACGATGACCTATGATTATAGTTTGTTATGATTTGCTGTGTGAGTTGAGGCTACAAACGCGTTGTAAGAATTAAAAAAAGACGTTTATCACTCTTTGTTGGAGTGAAGTCACATGGCTCGCATGATGGCCGCTTAATGTTATCACTCCATACAGAGACAATAAACTTGGCCATTTTTTCAGTTCGTGAACAGCAACCAAATGGTAAGTTTACCTCCGCCTGTAGTTTACAAGTACACAGTGCCGTTTCGCTTTGGGAATATACCTTTCCCAGATATAGAATGAGACTCCAGCTCACAGTCCTCAATTTGGGAAAACCCAAGACTTACTGTTTTCCATTTATGGAATATGTCCTCGCCTGGGTCATAGATTAATTCGGCCCATTTGAATCTAGGAGTCCTAAAAATAGATACTACATATAAGTAAGAACCTTCCTTTTGTTTTCACCTTGCACTCTTCTTTACTCTGATATGTGATATATCATTCTCCGCTTGGACATGTATATATATATATGCATCAGTTTTGTGTATGTCTTAGCAATATTAAAATCTCTCTGAGAACAAAGCGTATTTGTTATTTTTCTTCCAGCTATTCCGCGCCATCTTGTCCGTGAACTACGGTGTTATTATATTATGGCGATAATAATGGCCATATCGAGAGAAACGTAAATGGGAGAATAAATCATTCTTCCAAGCGCTACTGTTACAGCGTCTTTCAGACCTTGTGCTCATTCGTAATATTTTACTGGCTAACGGCCAGTTGATGGTACGTTTTAAATTCGCGTTTTGCGACAATGTTTCGATAGCGACTTGTCATTACCTCCCTCTCTTTATCGCTCATTCTTCCTTTACTCTTTTCTTTAATTTTCCTTTCTGTCTTTTTACATTCACTGCATTAACTGAGTCCGGCAGAAAGCTGGTCGTTCGAAATAGCAGGATTTTTTTGCTGTTCTTCTTAGCAGAAAAGAAACATTTTAATGACATATCACATCAAGAGGAAGGCGATAATGTATTCCTTTTTCATCAAGTTGTTGACCATGTTTGCCGTAGTCTCTGAATATGGAATCCAGTGAAGTCTGTAATCTCTTCAATATCAGAGGTTGATAATGTAGATTCGGAGAAAGTAGCGGCTTTTAATTCTTTGCGTCTTCGATATCAGGTTGGCAGTGGAGATATTTTGGGAGAAAAAACAAAATGGCTGCCTTTATACACGTTGCATTGAATATTTTGAGCTTTCTGATTGGTTAACCCTTCTCTTGGTGGACTATAAAATGAGTCAGCTCATTTTGGTTGGTCCAGTAGTACACACACGTATCCAAAAAACTGTAACACAAGTACTATCCTCGTATCGTTCCTGTGGTTCCCTAATGGTTCATATGTTCAATAGAAGAGGATAGAAGGTGAGGCGGAATGGTTGAAAAACAATCACAGATTTAGAAACAGTTTTAAGAAAATCATATACCAAAAATAAATATGATTTCAAATTTAAAAATATTATTATGGATTAAATGTAACTGCATGCATGAGTGTCCGTATAAACAGTTAAAAATAATTTTAGACTGATTTTATCATTGTTATATTTTCGCATTGTATCAAGTATTAAGAATAAAGTAACTAGAGTCCGCAAACTGGAGGAGAGAGTTATCAATGATAATGTTCTGACTTCGAATCAGCGGTTATCCCCATTTTTCAATTCTCTCTGTTTTTTTTTTTCATTTTTTAAATATACATTTATCATTTAAAATTTGGTAAGGAGCGAAGAAATTTTCATTCCGAAGATGCGCCCCAGAGAAGAAAAAATAGAAACCATTGGAAACGGATGCCTTATTTGTTCCCTGTATCTAAACTCTCGAAGAAATTATGGCATAATGGATAACGTCTCGGATTGAGGAATCGGGGAGCCGAGTTCGGATTCCAGTCGAATCCATTACGTTCACCTACGGGCTAATACTCTTGGGAAAGGTATGGATCCTATTCTTCTACAGGAGGAGAAGAAGAAGATTCATAGCAAGAGAGACCGAGCTCTATAGCCTTAGATAAAAACTGTTCTACCGCTGAAAGAAATGGCAACCTACCGCGGGAAAAAATCTGCCGAATGATGCATCATCGCCTAAGCGTGTATCACTCATGGCATATAACTGAGTGACCCTTGGGAAAAGTATGAATCATATTCCCCCCCACACACACACCTATGGGTAAATAGCAGGACAGACCGGGTTCTGTAGTCTTGGATGGCAACTGATCTATAGCAAAAAGAAATGGCATCCTACTGGGGGGAAAAAATCTGCCTTGTCAGTCATGTATCAAAAGATACATGATCGCCTAATCGTCTATCACGCATGGCACATAACTGACTGACTGACTGACTGACTGACCCTTGGGAAAGCTATGAATCCTCTTCTTCTCCACCCCTATGAGTAAATAGCAGGACAGACCGGGTTCTGTAGCCGTGGATGGCAACTAGTCTAACACAGAAAGAAATGACAACCTACTGCGGTAAAATATCTACCCCGTCAGTCATGTATCCAAAGGTAGGCACGGCTTATAACTGACTGACTGACCTTTGGGAAAGCTATGAATCCTCTTCTTTCCCCCACCTATGGGTAAATAGCAGGACAGACCAGTTTCTATAGCCGTGGATGGGAAATGGTCTACCACAGAAAGAAATGGTAAACTACTGCGGGACAATACCTTCCTCGTCAGTCATGTATCCAAAGATACGCATGGCTCATAACTGACTGACTGATCTAAACTATGATTTGTTGAAGGTGAAAATTCTACTGAAATATATTGAAATATATTTAGTTTTTATCTTAAATTAAGGAAGTAGAAAACTGTAAATAAATTGGTAACCATTATGTTCAAAGTTTTAAACCTATAGAAAAAAATTAAAATAATACCAGATGGAAATGATACCAGATGGAAAAGATACCAGATGGAAATGATACCAGATGGAAAAGATACCAGATGGAAAAGATACCAGATGCAAATGATACCAGATGGAAAAGATACCAGATGCAAATGATACCAGATGGAAAAGATACCAGATGGAAAAGATACCAGATGCAAATGATACCAGATGGAAAAGATACCAGATGCAAATGATACCAGATGGAAAAGATACCAGATGGAAATTATACCAGATGCAAATGATACCAGATGGAAATAATACCAGATGGAAAAGATACCAGATGGAAATGATGATATTTTTGTAGAATGACTGTCCATGATAGTGCTTTCCTTTTCGCTTGTTTAAACCGCGATCTGTTTGCCTATTGAAATTAGAAAACTCGGTGTAACCAGTTATTTTAACCGACAACCATAGCTAAATGACGGGCGTTAAATAGTAATCTTCATCGGGGACGAGAATTGCAAATTT
Organism: Acanthosepion pharaonis; assembly: GCA_903632075.3. Classification (NCBI taxonomy): domain Eukaryota; kingdom Metazoa; phylum Mollusca; class Cephalopoda; order Sepiida; family Sepiidae; genus Acanthosepion; species Acanthosepion pharaonis. The sequence continues at coordinate 212,236 of CAHIKZ030000239.1, read as the reverse complement.
GGCGCCAGCTTATTAATCTTGCATATATATTTTTTGAAGTTAATAAGAGGCTATAGGTATTATGTGTATATCAATTGTGCAATTGCAAATATAACCAAAACTAATTAGCTGAGAAAGAAAGACAGGATATGGAACTCGTAAAGAAGGAAGATTAAGATAAATAAAGACAGAGGAAGAAAAAGAAAAGATAAAGTAAAGAAAGAAATGGAAATTGGAAAGAAGAAAATATATGTTAAAGGAAAAGAAAGAATGAATGCATGAGGAATTAAAGAAAGGAAAAGAAAAAAACAATATGGAACTAGCCAAGAATGAAGGATGAGTTAAACAAAGATGAAGAGAGAAACGAAAGGTAAAACTTAAAAGTAAAATATAGAAAGAATTTCAAAGATATTAAAGAAAGAAAGATCGAAAGAAAAACGGAAGTAAATATAACTTGAAAAGAAGGAAGGACAAATTAAGAAAGGAAAAGGGGAAGTGAAAGAAAAGAAAGAAAAAAGAAGAAAAGGCAAGTTGCAAATTCAAAGAAGGAAGGACAAATTAAGAAAGAAAAAAGGGAAGTGAAAGAAAAAGAAAGAAAATAGAAGAAAATGTAAGTGTGAAGAATAAATTAAGAATAAAAGGTAAAGTTAAAGGAAATAATGAAAAAGAAAGAAAAATAAATTGAATTAGAAAATAACGTAAAAGACAATAAATTTACTACGAAAATGAAAGAATAAAATGAAGAACAAGAAAGAAAAAAATGAATAAATGAACATTATCTTGTGCGATATTGACACAAAACATAGCTGAATCACATTGGCGACTTTTGAGGTGTCGGTTGAGCAATGGTTATCGAGTTCATTCCTCTCATAAAATCTTCTCGGTCGTTCAAAGAAAAGAAATAATAAATAAGGTAATGTCTAATAAACATTGTTTTTTTTCTCTCAAGGTTGATTTCCTCTTTGAAAAATGTTACAACCTTCTCTTTTTCCTATTTCTTCAAATAATCTTCTTTTGGAACGCACTAAGTTAAACTCAATAGATTGCAGTTTTCAGTTTCAGAATTTTCAATTTGAATTATTCAAATTTAACGTTTTTACGCTATTTATATTCGGACTATTTTCTTCACCTTTGTTGCTGTTATCACAAAAACATAATTGATGACAATACTACAAATATAAACAGTGCAAATAATGATTACCCCACATCACAGAAATCCAGACAGATTATCGAATCGGTACGGACTGGATGAGGTAAGCAATGAAGGCGATCGGAAAAACAAGCTTGGCGAGACATTACTACATAAAAGTAGCGACCTAAAGCTCATACAACGGAGCGTATCAATTAAGACTGTTAGTTCCAGGAGAACACATAGGTAACTGCAAAAGCCCAGGCACGCCCACCTGGAGGCAAAGACTTTTCCACAGGCCCTGGAGGATACATCAGATGCATCTTGAAATATTAGAACAGACCCTGCAAATTAACGCTCGAAACGGACAATTACAAAATAAAAAAAAAAACAAAAAAAAAACGGGTAAGTCGTACGATTCAAGATTTTCAAACGGTCAAGACTCCTACCATAGGTAAACTCATATGGATGAAACAAGGTAGTTTAGTCGTTTGTTTTACCAGCATATCAACCCTTTTGGGTTATTTAATGCTGAAGAATTTCTTTGGTTTTTGTTTACTGCTTGTTGATCTTATTTGAGTTTATTGTTTTCTAGATATAGGTAAAGGTGTTGTGCATGATGATTATAGACTATCTTCCTTTCCGACTATATTTTATTATATAATTTTGTTGCTTTTTAGAAATTCTAAAAGGTCATTTTCGATGAGTTTTGTTGAAGATGTCTTTCAGATTGTTTTCTTGATAGTATCTCAATCGTATTTGTTAAAGATCTATGCAGCTTGTTAGTAAATGTTTCATTTTGTAGAGCTCCTGGCATGGAATGCAAATTGGGGTTTCTTCACCCTTCAACAGGCGTGAATGGGTGACGGCGGTGTGGCCTATTTGAAGTCTAGTCATTACATACTTCTTCTCTTCTTGATATTTACCTTTCGGAAATTTTAGCTTCTGTCCGTTCTTTGAGGATGGGTTGGATTTCGTAGAATATGTTATTTTACAGGAGTTCCACGAATCTTGCCATTTGATCATAATAAGGTTGTTGGTTAGGGGTTTGTAATCTGTATGGGGTACTTTTATGTAATAAATATTGATGTTTAATGATATTTTAGCAGCTGCATCTGCTTTTTCGTTTCCACAATGTGGGTTGGAATCCAGCAGAAAATAATGTTTTTGTTTTGAAAATTGTTATAACAAAAAAAATCAGGATAGTAACTTTTGTGTCCTTGTAGGACCAGAAATGAAGACACAAGAGAGGAATTGAGTTAAACAAATATATTAACAGAAACAATAATATAAACATATACAAAAAGAAAATGTTACAGCTAGAATGTTCGGTATGACTGTCAGAACTTACTGCTGGAAACATCATCCTCCAAAGGGCAATACCTGATCCTATTTATAGATGGGGGACTCCATGCGTGGGTAAATTTCCATAACAGTAAACCTAATATAAATAGTTTGAATAATATATACTCTTCATCACAGAAATTCAGACATAGATAAAGATTTCTGTTAGAAATGCGAAATAAAAATGAAGATTAAAATAAGGACAAACGAGAGAGTCTGCCAGTCGACCATTTTAAATCAAAATAACAATGGTAAAGATACTCGTCCAAATAACTATGCCTTCTAGCATGAAACAGTATAAAAATTAAATTATGAAGACACGGCATGAAAAGCAAAAGAACATAGTCCTGCTCTCTGGTGATGACATTTCCTAAGAAAAATGGCTCGTCATCAACAATCGATATGCTGCAATTAGGAAAGGGGAAATAAGACACGTATGTTGAAAGTTAATCTTGTTTCAGTCTTGGTTATTCAACATGGCGACTTTCTTTTTAAATTGTAATTGAAAACTGGAAAAAATCTCACTTAAGTTTGCGCCAGCCAGAGGGAATAATTAGATATACCGGAGCTGTCTTTGTAATAAGTATTCCAGGAATTTACTCTTGTAAATATTATTTCAGGAAAATGGAATTAATATCATAATTAAATTAGTGCATTGTATATATATATATATATATATATATATATATATATATATATATATATAACTATATATATACATATATTTATGCATGTATGTATGTATGTATAATATTTGTAAGTAGAGAAGTGATAGAGAAAAAGTGATGCAAATGATTCAACACTAACATGCGTATGTTCTCATCCATGTCGAGATGTGTATATATATATATATATATATATATATATATATATATACTCACACACACACATATATACATATATATATATATATATGTGTGTGTGTGTGTGTGTGCAAGGCGTAAAGGCGTAGCAGTTTGTAGAATTATAATACCATCTATCGTGTTCCATGAGGGAAACAGTTTTTATAAAAGAGAATAAAATGTCACGTTTTCAGACAAACAAAGAAGACCTAAGAAAAAAATGAAAAAATATACTTTCGTTTGGTCATTCGGTCCTATCATGGCAAGTGTGACGAACAAAAAAAAAAACGTATGAACCCGTATGATGGTACTTAGTTTTAATATCATTCCGAGCAGAAATATCATGCGTTACGAATTGCATTTGCCGAGCAAATGAACCTGAATAACTTGAAATTTAGTGATTAAAACCGTCGCTTTTTAATTTCAGTCGAACTCAAGAGGTAAGAATGGAAATATATAAATTTCTGTCATCAAGAAAGCCCAGCGATAGATAGATAGATAGATGAAGAGAGACGATGCATATATGACCAATATATATATATATATATATATAGAGAGAGAGAGAGAGAGACAGACAGACAGAGAAGGAGAGAGATGCGATGGGTAAATTGTCGCCATTTTATATCTATGAGTTCGTGTTTTATTTAATTTTGTCGACTGCACAATATAGCAAGATGGATTGGGAATCGTCTGTGAGAAAAAGATCAACATGACGCAATTCACTCCGCCATGAATTTGGAAACGTCATGCTATACTGCTTGGAATTGGCGCCGGAAGGTCCAGTACAGGCATCTCGGAGTGTTTGGATATCAATCTGAGAACAGTTCAGAGGATTCAAAAAGAGTTTGACGAGTCTAAAGGTAATTACGTAGGTACTGCAGCTTGGAAAACTCACTCTGATCGTTCTGATTAGAAAAGAAATTCCGATTTTGTTGGTGAAGGCCTAAGATTCAACATGGATGCCTACATCAAGTGCCTTGAGGAGGTAATTCTGCCCTGATTTAGGAGGATGTATGCTGAAAGACCCTATGTCTGGCAACAGGACTCAGCACCATGACACACAAACAGGAGAACCCAGTCACAGCTGTCAGACATTTTTTGCGACCACATCACCTAACTCACCTGGCTGCAAACACCTTGATTATTATGTGTGAGATGTGGTTGGGCGGGAGACCAACAAAACTCTTTGTAACAACAAAGATGAACTGAAGGCAAGGATTACGCCAGCAGTCACTAACTTAAACAAGAAGACCATCTGTAAGAGGTGCAGGAAATTCAGAATTTGACAGTAGGCTTTGCTAGAAGCGAATGGCGATTTTATGGAACAGACTGACTCTTTACTAATCCAGGATATTTTTGTGTAATTTTGGTAAACATATCTGTTAAAATGAGATGTAAGAATTATTTTCATTTTTGTGTAATTTGGACGACAATTTACCTATTGCAACCAGTATATATACCATAGATTAGCAGAATGTATGTATAGAGGAATATATGTGATTGGCATTATATATATATATATATATATATATATATATATATATATATATATACAAGAATATAATTGGTGTATACGGAATGAATTCCAATAACCAACAATTACTATTCTTAAAAGGGTGCTCAATACATTGTAGAGCAGTTATAATTATTTATTTTAAAAAATTATAACATAAATATGTTATAAAATCACTACAAAAGTACCCATTTTGTTTCAACATATCCGATGTCTTATCAAGTGATGATGTTGAAACAAAATGGCTATTTTATAACATATTTATGTTATAATTTTTTTAAAATAAATAATTATATATATATAAGTCTTTCCAATGCGGAAATGTTATCCATTACACCACCCGCAAACCCAAGCTTACAGTCCATGGTATAGACAAGCTGTCATTTATCTAATTACTGACCAGGCTCGACATTACTTAACTCCGGTGATCCTAGGAGAACCGGTGTTTAAACATGATATAGCGTAACTCATTATAGTTAGAAATTAATATATATATATATATATATATATATATATATATATATATAATATGGCAGTTATGTATAACAGAGATAAATTTGCATATATGTATCTACCTCTCCCTGGCTTTATATACCTGAGTGTTTTGATAGATTTGTACAGACAGAATGAAGGAAGAGACAAACAAGTGTAGCCATTCGTAGATACGCCTGTATTCGAATAATTCGAAATGGGTTTTCCGCTTGCGTAAAGAAATGTCATCAATTTAATCTGTCGCTTTCTATGGCGGGAAAGATAACCAAGCCGCCAAAGTTATTTTAAGAAGATTAATTAACGTATTAGCAAAAAATTAATCTCCTGCAATATATCAAACAATGGCCTGAGATAGTCACTGGGCAGCCATTACTTTTTAATAGTTCAATTACGCATGCGTCAACTTTAACAATAATTATCATAAAGAAGATGAGAAAACAAATAATAATGTGTATGTGGCTTTTGCTGTGTAGTGGCTCTATACGGTTGCGTCATAACGTTAGTTTCCACAGATACCTTCAGAATTGTCGATCACGGCTCTCCACAATTTCCTGCCATTTTTAGCTTTCAATGATTATTTCATTATTTTATCTCCGCTAAAACTTGTTCCCACATCCACTTTCTCAAGCTCGGTAGACAGGTCATACGTTGCTTTTCTTTGTCTCTTTGAATCTGTCCTGTGTGTATCGCATTTTCCAAGCCTACATTCCTCATTATTTGCACCACATATTTAAACTGTTTCTTTCTGTTGCTAAGTGTAAGTGTCGTTTTTGTTTCCATTTTTTCTAAAGTTTAGTTGATGCTCACATGTCTGGTCAATCGATGAGATACGTTTATACGCATCGAAGCACGACTGCAATAGTGTAGCGATTTTGAGGTGTTTTTAAAAGTAATATCCTAAAATAAAGAATATTGCTCTACTTTGTATTGCGCTTTCTTTTAAATTAAATATTACATAAGTTAAAATTGTCCTGTAGTCGTTCTCATATTACTGTATATATATATATATATATATATATATATATATATATAAGAGTAATGAAAATCTTGGTAATCTATATGGATAATTTCTATTAAGTTGACCGATTAAATAGATTAATGTCTGATCCAACCCTCTCATCCTCAATATTAAGTATTGTAATAAAATAAAAATAAATTTTAAATTTTCCTTCCCTCTTTAAACTCGACCATGTCTCTCACACTATTCCTCACCACCCTCTATGTCACCTCATATAAGCTTAACTCTGCCCTTCAAATTTTGAATTCATTTTTTTTTCTTTTCACCTTTGAAAGTGATGTCTGAAGATCCAAACAAAAATAAAATTCTCTTGTGAAATAAATTATAACTAATGCATTGTCCTGATGAAACATCACCTCATTTCGATTCACTAGAGCATGTCTCTTTTCCTCAAAGCTTGATTCAAACGCTCTAATTGCTGACAGTATATTTGAGTATTAATTGTTGCATTAGGTGGTAAGAATTCAAAGTGGATTATTCATTGGCGATACCACCAGATTGAAAGAAGAACCTTTTGCCCATGAAGTTCCCTTCTCGGTTGGTGTCCTTCCCCTTTAACAAGCCACTGTCTACGACGCTTAACAAGTCGATAAAAGATCCATTTTTCGTCGCCAGTCACAAGTCTATCTAAAAAAAAAGTTGGCGAGAATGGAGAGAAGAGTAGATGTCAACTCGGGGCACCCATTTTCCAAGTTTAGGAACTTTTCTAAGTTGTTGAAGATGGCGATGAACAGTTGTATGGTTTGAACTGAGAACCACTGCCAATTCCTAAAGCGGTATTTTCTTCAAGGGCTGCTTCAAGAAGCTTTTCATCAAACACAACTGGACATCCGGTTCGATCTTCATCTTCAAGGGTGAAATCTCCAGCTCTGAATTTTGCAAACCATCTTCTGCAAGTTCTTTCATTCATATATTCCTCTCCATAAACTGAGCCACTTTGGCTGATGAGTTTCCATTCTTGAACTCATAAAGCCGTATGTACCTCAAATGATTCTTGAGTACTTTCGTGTTAGCAGGGTTTTAATCAAACAATTTATTGTTCTCTGAAATAGAATTTGATCAGTTTAAATGCATCTATACTACTTTTTAAATTTCGTGCATTTAAACAGAAAATTAAAATTCGGACATAACTTATGGGATGATCTGATATATATATATATATATATATATATATATATATATATATATGTGTGTGTGTGTGTAGCGTAATGTCATATTAAATCTGCTCACCTCAAACCTTAAAGTCTACTGCGAATAAATACTGAATCATCTGCCTCACCCCCATATCCGCCGCCATTACATGTCCATAAAGTTAAACCTTTCCTTCTCTTTGTCTTTCTCTCTTACCCTCAAGACGATATCTGTATCTCCAAGTATTTTTTCCGTTTATATTAGGTTTGTTGCTCTAAAAGCCCATTTTTATACCTTTTTGAAAACAAAGTGTATTAGCTATGCAATTTTAAGTCTTTTGATATTCATTAATTAGTATATATATATATATATATATATATATATATATATATATATATATAATATAATTAATTGATTTAAATATGTTTTTCTACTCAGTTCTAACCATGTTTCAAAAATTTTTGAAACATGGTTAGAACTATGTAGCGAAAAAAAAACATATTTTAAATCAATTAGTTTATAATATTAATGCTCTGTACATTAACATTGAGCACTATTTTGTAAAAATTAAAAAAATCGCTATAAGAACTCCGGATTATATATCTTACTGTTCTTTCTTCATATATATATATATATATATATGAAGAAATATTGTCTTGAAGTGTGCTATGTTTATGGGAAAAAGTGCTCAATATCAGAGATAGAGCGTGTGTAAATATAAAAGTGAAAATAGAAGTCAAGACTTAGAGGCGACAGTCTGTTTCATGCTAGAAGCATTCGTCAGGTCACATGGAACAGACTGTCGCCTATAAGTGTTGACTTCTATGTTCACTTATATATATATATATATATATATATATATATATATATATATATATATATGCACTGGATTTAAATTATATACAGTAAGACCCCAGATTAAGACTATCCCAACCTACCTCGATTCGTGGTTACGACGCAATCTACATTATTTTTGTTTCGATATACGGAACCGTCATATACGCTGACGTTTATCATAAACAGTATTAAATAACATTTACCGGCCTGAATGTCCGAGAAATTTTCATAGAAAATATTCGTTCATAGACAGGATTCGAACCTGCATCCTATACGTCAACCGTCAGATAAACAGAGCATTTGCTTAAATACTTGTATCTATAAAATAACAACGTTAAACATAAATAAAAATGTCTTTAATAAATAAATTGTCGGACCTCGTCCATTTCTTAACATATGACGTCATTTGTTTACATTCGATACGCCAGAGCAGTTATGAATGTACGATATATATATATATATAGTACAGGTATTAAATCCGTTGGTATATAATCCAAGTGAATCCTTATTATATAAAATATTAAAACTGACCAACCAAAAAGCTCAATGCATTTATTATAACGGAGCATATAAATTACATAACAGAGAAATCCAAAATGACCTCATGAGTATAGATTATATGAACTAAGGTCGAAAGCTTTAACTTTATTCAACTCAGATGGTGGACTGTATGCAGTTTCGGAAGTAGAGATTAAAATTTGATATTTAAAAAACAGCTGCTGAAAAATAAATACACAGAAAAACCAGGTAATATATATATATATATATATATATATATATATATATATATATATATACTTGAAAAAATAAATTCTGAATTGTATATGCGTAAATTTAAAAATAAGTTATTCCAAAATTCGCTTGAAGATGAAACAGAAGTAATGCTTTTAATTTAATTATATAATTAAATTTGAAATTTATAGCTTCGGTTTTGAAACATGGTAATTCCCGTGTAACGAAGAAAGCATATTTTTAAATCAGTTAATTTATAATATCTATGCTCTGAAAATCTGTAAATTTACATTGAGCACTGTTTTGTAAAAATAAAAATATCAATAAGAACACCGGATTATATATGTTACTGATCTTTCTTTAGATTATAATATTATATATATATATATATATATATATATATATATATATATATATATATACAAATTTAGTGTATATTTATTATTATTATTATACGCATTTTGAGAACACATTTTCAGGAGGATCTTCACATAATCAGGCTAGAGTTGGACACGATACCATCTCGACGCACGGACAAGCAGCTGATTGAATGATGAGATATGATTTATTTCAAGAGCTTCTCTAACTCGCTCTCTCTCGCTCTCCCGGTTTTCTCTCTCTCTCTCTCTCTCCCTCTCTCCCTCTCTCACAAACACACACACACACACACACACACCAGTTCATCTCTCTTTCTCTTCCCCTTTTTCACAAATTCCTCGTGCCCTTGGTTGTGTCAGGATGTTAACAGATCCGCTCATAAAAGTATTAACATCAATCAATTTTTACATAAATAACATATTGATTTACAAATAATGAAAGGCCAATGCCTGTTGCCTCTTTCTTGAATTTATTGACGGATAAATACACACACACTCACACACACACACATGCATGCACGCACACACAAGCACACAGACATAAAAACCACCCACATACACATTTTACTCCAAGACTTACAAGAAATGCATATGACAGATAATAGGAAATCAAAATTCGGCAGAGTTAGAATACAACTACAGTGCTTTATCTTTGACCCTTTTATCTTACAACATACATCTTTACTTAATGTCACCGAATAAAAGGCCCAAAAGCCACTCAAAGCAGAGTGTTAATGGATGAGGTTTGTGATATGAACATTAAAAGGAGGAGGTAGGAAATGAAGATTACGACGTATATAGAGGTGTATATATATATATATATATATATATATATATATATATATATATATATATATATGATCGAAATAAAAGTGTAAAATTTAATATTACAAGACATATTAAAACAATATTAAATAATAAAAAAAAAAAAACTTAACAACAAGGCGGGGGAAGCAACCGGTTTCGCTCCCGCTCTTCAGGCTTACACGGGAGATTCAAAATTAAAACAGAGAAATGTACAATAAGAATAGATGGAAAAAAAAATATTTATATATATATATATATTTGTATATATGCAAGAAGGAACTAGAGGCAGATGACAGCGAGTCCCAGCAAACACTCACGTTGTTTGCACAAAGAAGGCTTGCGGGACCCGATGTAAAGCGCCTCCAGAACCTTTAGATGACATACAGAGTGTGACCGGGCCAACACGGTGAAGCAGTCGACACTAAATTTGGAAGCACAATCTCTGCTATTTAAAAGATGTTCGCATATGGCGGAACTGTAGGCGTTCAGGACAGATCCATTCAAAAGGCAAGGTGTGGTTTCTAATTTTAGTAGGAACTTGCTGCTTTATTCTAGTGTCTAAGCGCTGAGTTGTTCTCCCTATGTGCGTTTTTTCCACCAATTCTTATTGTACATTTCTCTGTTTTAATTTTGAATCTCCCGGTTGCTTCCCCCCCCCTTGTTGTTGAGTTTTTTTTTTATTTAATATTGTTTTAATATGTCTTGTAATATTAAATTTTACACTTTTTTATTTCGATCATTAAAATTTGTACCTAAAAATATCTTTATATATATATATATATATATATATATATATATAAAGTAACGAAAATCTTGGTAATCCGTATGAATAATCCCAAGGACGATGAAATCCGGAGAGCTCAATGTTAAGTATTAGCGAATAATTTAATTTAATTTAAAGAAAAAACAAACCACTTTAAGGTTCCATTAGTTATAATTTATTTCAGCAGAGATTTTATTTTTCTCTGGATCTTCAGACTTCACTTTCAAAGCTGAAAAAATGAATTTAAAATTTACACTTTTGAAGGGCAGTATTAAGTTTATATAACGTGAACATAGAGGGTGGTGAGGAATAGTGTGAGAGACATGGATGAGTTTAGAGTGGGAAGGCAGAGTTTTAAACCTTATTTTTATTTTTATTGAAATACTTAATATTGAGGAGGATGGGGTAAGGATTAATCATTGACCTGTTTACTCAAAATGAATTAAAAATTTAATCAAAGTGTACCAAAAATAATTTTACAAACATTGGGTGCGGGAACCTCACATCAAAAAAGGGAGACAAGTTCATATAAACATACGTCTGCAAATCCTTGTTTGAGTTATTAAGATTAGTTAGTTTCCAGTAGATGGTGCAAAGACTAGGTTCCATTTTTCAGTCATGTGTGGCTAGTCCATCTTCAACTGAGAATTTTTTTTTTTCTGTTTAACGATGGTAGCTTATTTATATCGTGGGTAAGCTGATATGATTTATTTAAACGGCCGGGTAATGGACACGAGGCTGCACAGCTGTTTCAGATTGCGTCTCCACATGGAAGGCAGCCGAGTCATCCAAAATTCTTTGCTATATATAGTCGCGTTGCTGAGATAGGGCCCGTGGCACCACAAATTATTGATCGAGAAAGACCGGGAGCCGCTTTTACGCCTGACCTCGAAGAACACATTTTAGAAACTGTCGGAGACGACGCTGGTATCAGCACACCTCAAGTGGCCCTAGCATGTCCGTAGACAAATGGTATTGTACGTCAGGTATATAGACAGATGTAAAGGTGCATAATGAACAGATTGAGATTGATAATGAATAGATCTAGATGGATACGTATGAATTTTTATGTTTTGTTTTCAGTCTCTTTTTTTTTAAAAAGATTACGTAACCCTACCGAGAGGTCAGCATAATTGAATTACTTTTGCTCACTGGACCATTCCTGGGAGCGTTCTCCATAAACAAACGCCAATTTTGACTCGTGAACCAAAAACTAAATTAAATATTATTATATTGTATGTACTAAAAAATATGTAAGATTTAGTACTCTTATATCTATAAGAAAAAGGAATATATATATATATGTATGTGTGTGTGTGTGTGTGTGTGTGTGTGTGTGTGTGTGGTGGACTCTCCTGTCGTATTCGACGTATGAGGGTCCAGCGGTTCAGTTCCTAGGAACCGACAGCCAGACACCAGCACATACATTGATATGATTTGACTATAATACTGAAGGTTTGTGCAGAACCAACCACAATTTTTGATGAGTTGGGTACAGAGACCTGGTGCATTGTGTTCCACAAGGTCCCCAAACCGACCCTCCTCAGGTTTTGTATTCAGAGTTATCCTTCTAGACCAGTTGCCCTTCAATGCTATAGAGCCCAGAATGTCCTGCTATTTTTATATATATATATATATATATATATATATATATATATATATATATATATATGTATGGTGTATTGGGGCAGCAGATCATGATTCAAAGATAAATTGCTAACTATAACAGACATCGGATGTCTATCACGTTTGACGATGAATCGGTCTAAACTTCGTATAGTTGCTTTAATTTCGGGAAAAATAAAGAAAAAAACTGTCCAACATTTGGATATTTATTATTAAGCTGTTTCTTTTAGCTCACTTCAGCCAACTTAAGAGTATTTATGCGGACAAAGATATTCACCATCAAAGATGATATTCTGTTATGTTGAAAAAGAAGGCTGCTCTGCGACGATAACTGTCGCTGAAATATTGTCTTTATTTAAACGCGAAAGTAAAGCAAATGTACGGAGTTTAAAACGACTCCGAATCAAACAATATATATTCATTGTCTGCTATATTTAATAATACATACATACATACGTACATACATATATATATATATATATATATATATATATATAGCAGTATGAATTGATACGTAGCATGATTTAAAAATCGTGCTACTCATACAGCAATCGCTATCACTTGACTTAAAAATATTTTGCCCTTCTTTTGCCTTTTTTAAAGGAGTGCCCTTTGCCGTGCTGATGTTGCTATATGCCTTACTTCTTGCCTATCTCACACTGCGAATTTTTTTTTAAGCTCTATACTAAACATTAAATCTGTTACGAAAAAAAATACTAAACAAATTGAACAGAAAACGGTCAGCTTTAAAAAGGACTCGTGACTGGAAAAACCGAATTTAAAAAGAATGTTAACAACAAATACTTTTTCACACCCAACGCAGTTCTGCGGAATCAGAATCGACGTTGAGTTTAAGCAAGTGGAGTAAAGTGCCATATAGATTTAAATTTTTCCCACTTGTGACGAATGCAGCTATCGATTTTTTTGCATGCTAGCATGCTAATTAACATTCGTGTCAGTCAGCTGTTGGCTCTCACGCTGGCCAATAGAATCTTCCTGCCTATTCGTGGCAGCCAGCTATTGGCTCTCACTCTGGCCAGTACAAAATGGCCGCAAACTACAGAAAACTGCCGTAGAAGCATTAAAAAATCGATTATTTCTACTATCGATGAGAGTTGGGAAATGCAAAGTCGGTCTTGTCTTCCCGCTCACTTGAAGCATGTGCATGTTAATTTTGGTGCAAATCTGTCGAAAATTGCGGCCGTGCATTCGTTGCATACACACAAACATCATGCCTTTTATAGATAGAGATAAGAGACAAGTATATATAAACGATATAAAAGATAGATAATGAACGGACGATATATATATATATATATATATATATACATATATATATATATATATATATATATATATATATATATATATAGATAGATAGATTATAATAAAACATTCTAAATCGCTACTCAAAAGCTTTCATGCCTCAATATTAGGATGGTTGGTAACTGGTGATAAAAATGATTTTTTAGGGAAATTAAAAAAAAAAGTTACCTCTTTTCCGCAAGCTAAAGTGATAGATAGATAGATAGATAGATAGATAGATAGATAATGTAGGAACTGAGATAGATAGCTAGCCAGATGCATAAATAATGAATGATGCATAGACAGATACATAGATAGATAATGAACAGATTGAGAGAGACAATGAATAAATCTAGATAGATACGTATACACAGATTGAACATATATATATATATATATATATATATATATATATATATATATATATATAAAATATATAACGCTCAAACACTAATATTTCATATTATAATTTATTACATTCAAATCGTAATCACATCCCAATGCATCAGACCAACAAATTTGTAGATCTTATGAATAGGATAGTGATTACAATTCCAGTGTAATAAATTATGAACATGAAAATATTAGTTTTGAAACCTTTTTATATTATATTCTTTGTTTGTTTTTAACATAGAGCTCTACCTAGGTTTTATTCTCTTGGATATATATATATATATATATATATATATATATATATATATATTAAGAAATGGACAAATCCGACAATTTATTTATTAAATTCATGTTTCGTTATTTTTTAACGTTCTTTTTTTTATAGATACAATTATTTAAGTAAATTCTATTTATAATAAACAGTATTAAATAATACATACCGGCCGAATGTCCGAAAATTGTCATAGAAAATATACGTCCTTTCTATGAAAATTTTCGGACATTCAGGCCGGTAAATGTTATTTAATACTGTTTATTATAAACAGACCATTTACTTAAATACTTGTATCTATAAAAAAAGAACGTTAAACATAAAAAATGTCTTTAATATATATATATATATATATATATATATATATATATATATATATAGACAGATAGAGATAATGGACAGACCTAGATACACACACACTCACTCACACACACACACACACATATATATATATATATATATATATATATATATATATATATATATATATATATATATATATATATATATAGATAGATCAAGACAAATACATACATACATACATGCACGCACACATAGATAAATCTTGACTTTCTTTTTTCGCTCCCTAATCGGCAATTTATCATTTATTTTTTCTGCAATTCTTTCTGATCAATCGCTGCCTTTAAATTTTTCACAATGTTTCTTTTACACACTTCAATCTAATTCCTCCACCCTCTCTCTCTCTAAGCACGTTTTTGTGATAGGTATTCTCTATTTCTTACGATGTACTTCCCCGACCACAAACCCCGTATCTATATCGGCAAGATTTCTTCAAAACACTTACTGACCTAAGATAGCGTAACCTTGCTCAGAATTCCCTTTCATCTCCCCAAACACGACTTAGGCCTCCATTCACCGGAATGGGAGCCTTTTGTCCTTGGTTTTCTTTTTTCTTATACGATTATTTATTCATGGTCCACTTACGTACCCCACGACTTTCTTGGCGTTAAATCGCTGGGCCGCTCTCGATGCTTGAATTAAGCCTTTTCAACGTTCGATCTTATGCAAATATTTTAGCGACTTCTTATGCAAAACGGATTGTGAGGTTCTATATGCAAATACTTTGCCAGAGGACGACAAGCGATGACTGAGCGCCAAGTCGCGGAAAGCAATCTCGTAAAGCGGGATACAATTTATAAGTCCATTCCAAGCCAAAACATATTCCTGGAACACACACACACACATATATATATATATATATATATATATATATATATATATATATATATATATATATGTATATACGCAAATCTTCATTTCTTAGCTGCTCCCTTTAAGGTTCATATCACACACCTCATCCAGTAACAGTCTGCTTAGAGTAGCTTTTGGGGCTTGTATTCGGTGACCTTAAGTAGAGTGGTATATTGTAAGAAAAACGAGCCCAAAATAAAGCAATAGTTGCATTTAAATTTTGATTTTCCTATTATCTATCATATGCATTTCTTGTATGTCGTGGAGTAAAATGTGTCTCTGTGTGTTTTTGTTTCTGTGTGCTTGTGTGTATGTTCGTGCATATATGTATATATATCATACATATATATATATATATATATATATATATATATATATATATGAAGAAATATAGTTAAAGTGTACTATATATATATATATGGGATAAAGTGTTCAATATCAGAGATGTAGCGTATGTAAATATAATAGTAAGCATTGAAGTTGCAAGTCATTGTGACCGAGGCTTTGTGTGTGCTGGTGTTGTTCAGATTGTTGATCATTCTAGATAACACGCTCAACATTTGCAGTATAAACCACAGGTAGGCTCTGTGGGTGTTGAACAAACAGAAATGTGCCTGGTCGAGAGTCTGCAATAGAGATTGGCTAGCCACCCGACGAGTTTACTCGAATACGAGTGGCTAGCTAGGTAACAATTTAATCAGTGATGGGTAATGGTCATATATATATATATATATATATATATATATATATATATATATATATATATTCATCCACAGACAGACTGTTTCGCTGTTTCACAGTTCCTAAGTGTGGCTAGACGTCCGATTGCTTCAAGCGGAGATCTAAACCCGACCAATCAGATATCTTACCCTAGGCCATCGTCGCACGGCAGAACGGAAGGGATTTTTAAGTTTTTTTTTTTTTTATATATGAAATACGCCAGCGGCTCGGAGAACTCAATTCATACTTTAAAAGTAATATATATATATATATATATATATATATATAAGAACTACAAATCGGAGACGTCATCTTCACGCAAGCATCAAAAAATCTGAATATTTAGGAAGTTTTTAAACAGGTTAAACAGGGACCGGAAAATTCGATAGCAAAATCTAAAGACACATTGGAATATTGCAAACTAGCAGTATAACCCGTCTTCGACCGGCTCTTTCATTACTGTGAAGAACGTTTGCCGTTCAATTGGAGCTGTGGCACCATGCATAGTTAGAAAGCTGAAAAGAAATATTCATAAATATATGATTTGTTTTTTACGGTTTGTCAACCATTTGATAATTATTTAAGGCTGAAAAATATTTTCGTTAGGAATAATTCTTTCTTTACATTCAAGCGATCTGGGAGAAAGAAAGAAAAGAAGAAAAAAAAAAAAAAAAAAAAAATAATACGAAAACCCGGTCATAAGCGAATAAACACACGCTCGATTGATACATAAGATGTCAGTTGTTGGTCGAGCACCTGACCTACTTCCGTGTCCACGAAAATGGGAGTTTGTTATCAATTTGGTTGAAGAAATAAAGTTTAGAGACAATGGAAAAAAATATGATAGGTAACAGGTGGGGAGTTTATCTAAGGATATACAGGCAAACCATTAATACGAAAACCCAGACAATCCCAGAATTGAAAATGGAGCCACACAAGGTGATGTTAGAGAATGCTTTTTTTGAGATAATTAAGATTTTTGTTATCAAGCTCCGAGCGAAAGAAAAAAGTGAAATATTTTTATTAGTTCACGAAAAAGCCACCCAGTCTGGGAAATCCCTTTCTTAGATCGTATCCAATTAGCGATAAACTGTTTGACAAATACCGCGTGTAAAGAAACCGAGAGCGTCATTTCGGTCACGTACGAAAAGGGCAATTTAAATTTTGTTTCTTTAAACAAAGGTGTTTCTTCCTCCAGAACAAAACCACGGATTGTCCACGCCCGATTAAAGACGTCACGAAGGAAGGAGGAAATATCCCGACTAGGACCCCATTGGCCGAGAGCGGTCACATGACATACGAAGGAGCGGGGAAGCGGGTATACGCCCCCCAGAGGCAAAGTAAGGGAGTAGGAGTGAAAGTAAGTTACCGAAAATGGAAAATCCCTAATCAGAAATAAGAAGGGTGGATACGTATTTAGAATTATCAAGAAAACCCTGGCGCCGACAGACCCACCCCAGTTTTGACTGCATCAATAAAAGCGAGACCCCAACCGACAGAAATCAGTTGCAGCGCGGACGGCGAGAGAGAGTTGCGCCGCGGACGGCGAGGGAGTTTGAGCGCGGACGGCGGGCCCGGTTAATTCGCCCCTTTGCGGGCAAGAAAGGCCGGTCCGTTTGGCCTAAGAAGAGAAGTTCGTCCAACCCAAGCCGAAGTGAATAAGCTCGTCCAATCGAAGCCGAAGAGAAGAAGTTAATTCGCACACTGACGGCGGAGATGAGTGAACAATAATTCAGACTCTGAAGAGAGAGTTAGTTGCAGCCACGGACGGCGAGAGAGATCAGCCGTGAACGACAGGCAGAGAGTTTGCGCCGTGGACGGCGAGAGAGATCAGCTGTGAACGACAAGCAGAGATCAGCGTCCAGTGTTGAAACCAAACCACACCCCGAAATGCAAATTTATAGAGAGCAGGCAACTCGAAGCCTTAAAGTTGCTTGGTAGAAGCGTGGTGCCACAGTCCACAGAACGGGTCGGGAGGTAGGAATAATCTTGTGTAACGAGCAATTAGATATAAAAATGTGTTACCTTTTTCTTCAATAATTTTGACCTTGTGAGTTTTTATTTTTCTTGGGTGTTATCACCCCCGTTGAACTCAGCTTGCATACGGCCCAATCCCTGTTTGATCCCGTCTGTCTAAGATCTAATCACAACGTGGGTAGTCAGACCGGAGATCAGTGCAGTTACCCTGGTAACCAGGCGTTGGAAGCGGGTTGGGAACGACGAGGCTGGTATTCATCTAACCAAAGGGTTAGAACGTCACACTTGGAGCAGCGAGGAGCGAACAGCTGGCGCCGCGAACGGGATCGAACGACACAGTCGACGCTGCGACCAGGGGGGACGACGTCACAAGCAGTTTAAGTTTAAAGTCAGCCCACCCGAACATCAGTATTAGCATTAGTGCAACTTAGGCACATTCCCAAATGGAATGGGTGGGGGTAACAATTTGAATGGGTGACGGCGCTTAAAAGGGTCGTTTTTGCGTTCTCATTCTTGCAAGGAAGGAACCTCTTCCATGGACCGTCATAATAATAATATACGATAATTTTATTTATAATATATATATATATATATATATATATATATATATATATATTAAATTTCTAATAATATTTTGCGTTAGATGTCAACTCTCTAAATTGATTGTACAATTTTTTTACAGACATTAAATTTTGCCTTTGATTTTTGCGCAAAGTGTAGAAAATCATTTTTTTCGATTTTTCACCTTCAGTGTTGTAATTTTTTCCAGCCAATTTGGACTCAAAACCGGCAATGAAGAATTATTTATCAAACAAAAAAAAACTTCATCGAAATTGGATAAAAATAGTGGAAACGAATAAATTAAATCCGATCACACACACACACGCACACACACACACGCACACACACACACGCACACACACATATATACATACACACACATTTTGAAAATATAATTGAGATAATATTAATATAATAATTTTAACTTTTTATTTTTATTAATGTTTTATGAAAGATATATATCCCAGAACAGGTAGTAAATAGTCAAACATTGCTGTTAAGTTGTGGAGAGCCATTGTCGCCAAAAAAATTTGGGCTCAAAACTGGTACGGAAGAATTATCTATCAAACAAAAAAATGTCATCGAAATCGGAAGAAAACTGTGGAAACTCATAAACAACATCCGATCACACACACACACACACATACACAAACACACACACACACACACACAATCTTTTGAGAATTATAGATATAAGATGTCTTCTTCCAAAGCTACGAAGATATAAGAAAATTCCATTAGAAACAATGGAAAGAAAACTGGACGGTCATGTAATATCAGTCCTGTTTTATGACAATCTGATCACAGAGGAAAAAAGAGCGCTGAGTCAATAGAAATGTGTTTCTACAAAAGCACGTTGGAAATACCATGGACTGAACACGTGGTCAACGAGGAAGTTTTAACAAGATTCTTTGTACTTCTTCTCATTTTATTAAAAAAGATACAGTTTAACTTTCTCTGGAATAAGGAAAGAGGTCGTGAAGAATTTGACACTCACAGGGCGTATTGAAGTTAAGTTTCTTTTTTCAAAAAGAGCAGCGAAAAGATAGCTTGTATAAATCCTTACACAACAAGGATTAAGAGAGAGAGAAAAATACAAAGTGAAGGGAAAAAAAGAAAATATGGTAGAAAGAAATTACTCAATAAAGAAAGAAAGAAAGAAAGAAAGAACGTACGTAATAAAGACGAAAGTACGCAATAAAGAGAAAGAAAGAAAGAAAGAAAGAAAGAAAGAAAGAAAGAAAGAGACGATAGTGTAAATAAAATGGTCAAAGTGAAAGAAGATGAAAAGGAAGGAAAATGAAAATAATAAACATTGGTAAACTAAAAGATTGACAATAATGTCGGAAGATTGTGGGAAAAGAAAAGTCAAGAAGAACAACAATAAGAAAGCTTAATTTACCTCCTCAAAATAGTCAGGCATCCGGTAAGAATCGAACTCACATTTTTTTTTTGTTATTCATGTAGCCCGCTCGCCATCAGCTTACGGTATTATAAATATCTATGACGTATCGTATTTAGGACCGCTTGCTTCGTTAAATGCTTAATCGGATTTCGACTGATTAATAATGTGTCAAATAAACAAAGAAATTAAGTGACAAAAATAAACAAATATTACTTTTTTTTCTGTATTACTATAATAAAGTATCATTAAAAATAATAAATTCAAAATAGAAAAGAAAAAAAAAACCCAAATGATCAAGAACGTCGGCGAAAGATAACGATAAAAATTTTGCCAAGGACATTTTTTTAAAGTTCACCTATCTAAAGTGGTTTTAACATTTTTCACTTAGTTTTTTTTTTCAGTTTTATGTTGTTTCGCTTCCTTTATTTTTGTTTTTAGATACATTTTTTCTCGTGTATTTTAATGGTGTCAATTCCAGCCTGATATCTTGCTGATTGCAGTGGCTGCGTTTGTTTGGAATTTTGATTCAGTTTTTTTTATTTTATATTTTTTTTTCACCAGTAAGTTTATTTTTATTTTATTTTTATTTTATGTTATTTTTATTTTATATTTATTTTATTTTTAATTTTTTATTTTATTCTTATTTTATTTTATGTCATTTTTATTTTATTTTTTATTTGTATGTTTATTTTTATTATATGTTTTTTTTTATTTTATTTTATTGTTTCCATTCTTGAGGCATAGAGTTTGCCACGGAGACGACATTTAATCCGGAGAATACGCAACCGGAAATGACGCCTCGACCAAATTTTATTCCTACATATTCAACATCGTTGCCATTTTCTTTCTATTTTTTTTTTTTCCCAAAAAATTCTTAAAATTATTTTTCGGTAATGAGCTATTTTTTCCCCATCAGAATCTCCTCATTACATTTCCTTTATGTTTAGTAAATTTCGAATTTAGATATCATTTTATTACAACACACACACACATACACACATAGATATAGTATCCGGTAGGTGAAACCTAGGTAGATAGGTTCTACCTCTTCATATATATATATATATATATATATATATATATATATATATATATACGCGTATGGGTGTGTGTTGTTTAAAACATGTCTTTTGTTGTTGCTCTCGTCGATTTATTCGTTTTTATTCTCTGTTTGTCTCCCAAAGACTCATATACTCTAAATATTAGCGTATAAATCGACTAGGAGTTTTAGCTCAAAAGTTAGGCCTGCATCAACCGTGTATAGGTCGAGCCCAAACATAGGCTAGGACACCAGTGGCCCAAAACAGCCCCACAGGTAATTTAATTTAGACTGCAGTAAACGATGACCCGTGCAAAAATCTACATAAGGTCACACCACTTACCTGTATATTGAAACACTAACCGTAATATCATTCTGCATGCGTTGCTTAGTGATGGAATGGAATAGCCTGTAATGAGCGACTAAACTACAGGTAATAACAACCTATAAGTATCTGTAAGTCAACTGACTAAAGAATCTAGCTGGGATCTTTTCAGCTATACAGTGAGACTCTGTACCTTCGGGCAGAGAGGAACCCGGACGGGGCTATGCCGAAGGTCACAGTCTCGTTCGGGGAGGTAGACCGACCCGATCACGTTTTACAGGGGAATTTTTGCCCGAGCTTACGGGATCGGGTACCCCACGTTAAATTTGGCCTTGTGCCACATCTGACCGCGTGGGGCAGTTGGCAAATATCGTAGCCCTCGATCTTTAGATCAATCGATCTATCATTTTCAGCTGATTTGTATCAGTTAATTCCGTCCCATTTCATTTTCGTATATATATCGTCGGTGAGAAGCGACCCCAGAGTGCGGCACCTTTGGAAAGTGATTGAAAAACGCACCACGTGATGTGGTGATTAAAATTGGATTGACGGAACTATATGTAAACCGTCGTCGGTTGTCTTAGCAGGAGGGCACAAACCAGCTTGACGGAGGGTTTAAGCGTACTGCCCTTGACCAAACTTATGATCACGCCAGGTAATGCGCTGTCTAACCTAAAACACTAAATTGGTCTACTTAACATAGTTGAAGTTTGAACCAGACGTGAGCTCTGTGCGTGCTGGAAAAACACAAATATGCCGGAACAGAGGTATCTGCAACAGGAATTTACTATCCGCCCTCGCATACAGGCATACTCGGATACGAGAGGCCAGAATGTGTGTGCCTTTATGTATGTATGTTCATACGTTCGCGTTTCTGTTTTCGTCGTTCTGGATTTTAAATGTATATGTATATGTGATGTATGATATCTTGATATATATATATATATATATATATATATATATATATATATATATATAGCAGACAATGAACGTCTATTATGTCTGATCATGAGCCGTTATAATGTTAGAATATTTGCTTTAATTTCTGGTGAAAATAAAGACAACAGATGTCCAACATTTGGTCCTAAGCTTTCACCTCACCAATACAATATATATATATATATATATATATATATATATATATATATATATAACTAGACTCGTTTCGAAAAAACCCTCGAATTTTTGATTTGCTAATCAAATCAATCTCGAGGGAAAAAAAAGTTTTAAAAAAAGAAAGAGCTACAAACATGAACATCTGTCGACAAAAAAATCGCACAGATGCAGGTCTGAAGCTCAAAGAAAAAACTCCGATACGAGTAAACAACTAACTAACAATGCGCTCAATACAACCGTAGAGCAGACCTAGATACACCTAGTGAGCCAGACAAACCTACCTAGGTTTCACCTAAACGGATCATCAGGGAAAATTTGGCTAACGAGGCAAAGAGAAACACATATATTTTTTTTTGTCACGTGGTATGATTTTAGCTATCACCTATAAATATGTGTTTTCTTTGCCTCGTTAGCCAAACTTTCCTGACGATCCGTTTAGGTGAAACCTAGGTAGGTTTGTCTGGCTCACTAGGTATATATATATATATATATATATATATATATATATATATATATGTATTGGTGTTACATATCATTATGTAAACATATATATATATATATATATATATATATATATATACTGTATTAAATTACATATTATTTAAACATATATATATATATATATATATATATATATGAAGAAATATACTCTAAACTTGTGCTATATTCATAGGATAAAGTGCTCAGTAGCAGAGATAGAGTGTTTGTAAATATAAAAGTGAACATTAAAGACCTGACGATTGTCTTTAGCATGAAACAGCTTGTCGCCACTAAGTGTTGACTTTTATGTTCATATATATATATATATATATATATATATATATATATATATATATATATATATATATACACGGAGACTGAAGCAAAACAATTTTGATTTTTAGTGGTGTACTGATAGAAGTCATTTAAGGGAAAGCAGACATTGTGGTTGAGTACTCAATATCGGAGATAGTGTTAGAGCGTTAAAAGAATTTATATGAAGATGTTTTTATTTTCACTTAACTATACAGTGTATTTCCGTCATGTTGATTTCGAAGTTTCGTTGTCAAATAGATACGTGCCACTATTCACTCGGTGTTGGACTTTCTGCTGGTACTTCTCGATATTTTATTACTTATAGATGGTAATTTAAGTGTGTTGCTTTTGCTTTTTCTTTTTTCTTTTCTTTTAATGGGTGTCATATTATCCAATTTTCGTCTTCTTTCTTTTCCTTTCCTTTCTTTTATTTTTTCCGCCCTTTTCTATCGACCTCTCATTTACTGCTAATCTCTCGTGCCGTTGTTTTTCTCGTGGTTTATTGATTTGACTATTTAAATGCCACGGTTAGATTTTTTGTGTGCATGCTTCTGCGTACGTGTGTTTATATATGCGCATGCATATATATATATATATATATATATATATATATATATATATATACACCTGTGGCTGTGTGATCGTGTGTGCCCGTCTGACTGTATATTTGTGTGTGTTCATACATTCGCGTTAACTGTATGTATGTTCTTTTTCTTACCTTTATTTTACTGTGTTTGTGTTTTTTGGTTTGTTTTTTTTTTTTTTTTTGTTATTTTAATTATTGTTGATGTTGGTGTGTACTCTCTGTTGTATTCTCGCTTTTCTTCTCGTCTTTTTATATTAACGTATGTATATTTTAGCTTGTTGTAAGGAGTGAAGTCGGGGTGTTTTGTATGTGTTGGATTTGCGTATGTTTTTTATAGTTGGGGAGTTGGGTATTATTTTGTTTTTGATATTGTGGTTGCCCTTGTCTGGTTGGTTTATATTTGGAATTGGTATTGGTTAAATGCTAAGTAAGTTGGTTTGTATTTGTGCTGTTGTAGCGTTTTAAGTTGTATCTTTTTACTTCGTTTATATTACTATTTAAATAGCAAATTAAATATCTGAATTTCCCCGTTATTTCATTTTTCTTGTTCAGTAAGTTGTTTGCTTTTTAAAGGTGATGATTCTTAATTTTTTCTCCAGACACAATTTGCAATTTCTGGTACTCATTATGTGAGGTTACTCTTTTTATGATTTCCCATTTGATTTTAATAGTGATTTTTTTTTCCTTTTTGATTCCGTATATATTTTGATAGAGTTGTGTTGTTTTTGTATTTTCTGCTTTAAATGAAGTTTGTGATTGATAAATCTTTCTTTAAAGGCTGTTTCTGTAGCTCCGATGTAGTTTTTTTCTTCCGTGTCCGTGTTGTTTTTTTTCGATAGCTTTATATATTATTATATGTTTTCAATTGGTCAATTGCTTTTGTTTTCACAATTGTATATTTTGTTGTTATTTTGATGTTCCATTTTGTTGTGATGATTATTTTCGTTGTTGAGTATTTTTTAATTGTCCCCAAAGAAATACTTGCAGCCCTCACCTTGTCTCTTAATACTTTTTTTTTTCTTTCAAGTCAAATAAGACAAGCAAACATACTTCATGGGGCAACTTTCGTTATCCTTTACTAGAAACCTGACATTGATATATAGCGAGTGTCCTGCTTTTGTATAATTTGCTTTATCTAATGTAGAGTAAATACATTGTATATTCCTAGTGTACTAATCAATTGGCCTTGTGTCAGACTATTCTAATCTAAATGCCAGAAATGTTAATTAACATTTTTATCCTGATATTTGATATAGCATTGTCTTCGTATCTATGTTTTATTTTTCTATCTATCGTTTTTGAATTCTTTTAGTATACATATCTATATCGGGGTACACGTCCACTCCCCACACTCCTTTGTGACTCTTGCTCTCGACTCTTCAGGCGTATGCTGGCCCTTCACAAACAACTCCGCCATCGCCAACAGAGGGTAAAAGAGAATAATAGAGAGGATGCTGACCCCGATGCTCGGATGTTAACGGACGCCGACTACTTTGACACGTTTATTGAAAAATGAAACATTACTTGAATGAGAGACATGCGTGAAAATTAAAGAAAAAAAACAAAAACAAAAAAAACACTTGATCATTTTTAGAAGAACATTATTTTATCGAACGGAACAAAAATTGCATTTTTGGGTCACATCTCAGCTCTTCATATATGGAGCAAAGATGATTGCACCCATGATGTAAAAGCATAATCGCCATCTTTAAGCGATTGATAAAGCTTTCGACTAACATTTCCCTGACAGATATGGAATGAAGTTCGCCGGGTACATCGTGCAAATCTTTGTGTCTATGTCAACCCTCATGTTTTTATCAACTAGTGTATCATAAAGATGACTTTCCAACTCAGAAATTTTAATTAAATCTCTTTTCCATGCAAGAGAACTCTAACAAAAAATCACAAAATATCACTTTTTTATCGTTTGTAAAATCGAAAATTCATTAGGATTCATTACATGTATTCATTATTAAAAATTTACCAACTCACAAACAGTTTCATCTGTTTATTATCAACCGGCAATCAAGTCGAACGTTGAAAGATTTGTACCACCTGTGACCGAAAGCGCATGCGCGAATGTACCATGTTTAACTTTCAATATCTTGAAAGCCCAAACCGCGACAAAACCGATTTTCTTCTCTATTTCTTTTATAGTTAGCTTTATTTTGACTTCCTGTTGACTTATTTTACATATTCCCGTTATCTATTAATCAATCGAGCTATCATTTTCAAATGATTTGCATCAATGCACTATGTTTCTTTCATTAATTCTGTCCTATTTCATTTTTGTATATATTTCTGTTTTATTTATACACGTTTTTTACATTCACTTTCACTTCTTCCATACTTTTCCTTCAGCTTCTTTCCATCGAATATTCTTTTAAATATAATCGCTGTTTTCAGGTTTTTTTTCCTCTATATTTCAAGAAAGGATTTCAAACATTTATTTATTCGCAACCTCGATTTGAATATTCTTCTTTTATTTATATATCCACTGGCCATTTTTATTTATTTATTTATTTTTTTGTATTTTCTTCTATTCAATTTTTATCCTTTATTTCTTTCTTGTAACTTTCTTCTGTTTCATTTTCTTTCTTTCGTTCTTTCGTTCTTTCTTTCTTTCTTTTTTATTGCATATTTTTTTCTTTTTCATCTTCGTTTTTTTGCCTTTTTCCTCTTTGTCGACTTCTTTTTATCTTCTATTTGATCTTCTTTTATTTGTATTTTTCTTCTATTTAGGAATATTTCTTTCTTTATTTTTTGTATTTTCCTATGTCGTTTTCTTTGTTTCTTTCTTTCTCAGAGATGTTTTCTATTTCGTCTTTTTCTTTCTTTTTAAATTTCTTTCTTTATTCTTCTATTATTTTTCTTTCTTTTTGTTTTTTTCCTCTATTTTCTCATATTTCTTTCATACCTTCTTTTTCTATTTCATCCTCTTTTTGTATTTTTCATACTTCTACGGAAGTTTTCATGTAGTTTGCGACCATTTTGTACTGGCCAGCGTGAAAGCCAACAGATGACTGACACGAATGTTAACTAGTATTCTAGCATGCAAAAAAATCGATAGCTGCATTCGTCACAAGTGGGAAAATTTTAAATCTGCAGGGCACTTTACTCCAATTGGCTCATTCGCTTGCTTAAACTCAACGTTGATTCTGATTCCGTAGAACTGAGTTGGGTGTGAAAAAGTATTTGTTGTTAACATTCTTTTTTCATTCGGTTTTTCCAGTTACGAGTCCTTTTTTAAAGCTGATCGTTTTGTGTTTATTTTGTTTAGTTCTTTTTTTCGTAACAGATTTAATGTTTTGTATAGAGCTTAGAAAAAATTCGCAGTGTGAGATAGGCAAGAAGTAAGACATGTAGCAACATCAGCACGGCAAAGGTCACTTCTTTAAAGGCAAGGAAGGTCAAAAATATTTTAAGTCAAGTGATAGCGATTGCTGTATGAGTCGTACGATTTTAGAATCAAGCACGGGCAACGCAGGGTTATGATGCTAGTATATATATATATATAAATTTACTAAGAGACTCAAACATAAAATTAACTAATATTTGCTCTTGGATTTCAAAGATAAACCCAAAGTATAGCTAAATATTCAACTGTAAGAAAGAATATTTAAATTCTAAAGTGTAGATATCACTGATTACATATTAATTCAAGTATTACAGAAACCATTCTTTAGTTATATACCCAAATACAAACACAACCAGTGTTTACGACGTACAGCCTCAAGTATCAACACGAGAACTGTACCTCAAGTAAAAATAGACCCATTAATTTTGTATTGTCTCGAGTATAAAAATGACCAAGTTGTACATAATGTCCCAAGTATAAACAGAACGAATGTTTACATTATTTATCTGGTATAAACAAAAATATTTTTGTATATACTCTAGAAATATTTCTAATAAACTCAACTATAACATTCAATTGTGTTAACCTATGCACTCGAGTATAAAATCTATGAATATTTCATATACACTCAACTATAACACCTAATAACGTTAACTTAAAGTCTCGGGTATAAAATCTACGAATATTTGTAATAGTCTAAACTATAACACCGAATAATTTTTACTTATTGACTCGACAATAAGCCCTAGAAATATTACTTACAGATTCAAGTATAACTCCCAATAATGTTAACTTATCGACTCACGTATAAAATCTAGGAATATTTCGTATAGACTCATTTATATCTTCCAATAATTTTAACTTAGACTCGAGTATAAACACTTCAAATATTTCTTATAGACTCAAGTATAACTTCCAATAATGTTGACTTACAGACTTGACTTATAAACTCTTCGTATATTTCTTATATACCTAAGTATAATTCCCAATAATGTTATCTTATCGACTCAAGTATAAACCTTTCTATAGCATGATCAATCCGTATAGTCAAATAATATTTACTAATCTGCTCTATATCCATAACTACTCTTTACCTATAAACAAACGTATAACAAAAGAAAACGAAACAGACTTCTACATAAAATAACCCAAGAGGTGTTAATATGCAATAAAAGCCACCAATCTGACCTAAGGTAATAAGTGTAGTTCCCACAGTTTTCATAATATTTATTTTTTTGTCTCAACAAGCCACATACATAGGGAAACTTTGATCATTAGGTTAGCATTTCTGTAACCTTTACTAATAAACTGTTGATATATATCGTGTACTGTGCCTCTTTTATCCTGTTGTTTATCTGAAGTAGCATAATTAGTTTGGTTATCCCTAGCGTACTCATGTTTACGGCCTGACAATACCTAATTGGTAGAAACCGCGGGAATAGAAATGTTGGCGTTCCAATTATGTTATATCTTACTTCGTTTTATATTTTCGTTTTCTGAAAATTGTATTAGACACTTTTTTTTAAATAATTTAAGCCGTTTTTTGGAAAATATTAAATTTTGTCAGAAGTAGGATTTCGTTTTAAATAGTTAAATATGACAGAGAAAGAAAATTTAATTATTTTTTTTTTTATTTTTTTTTTCAGCTTTCTTACATTTTTTTTTCATTTAGTGGGCGTAAGAGAGTGCAAATATTGTCCATATTATCCATTGTCCCAAGCGCTTTCGCCTATTACTTTGGCCATTTTAAAGGAGAGGCTGTTAATTTCTCTTCAGGTTTGACTCTTTCAGATGTAAATTTTGCGAGTTTTTTTGCATACTAAATGTTTTAATACGTGAGACAATGAAATCAGAAGACGTATTGGGATGGGAAAAGTGCCTTTCAAAAGCTAAGCATAGGATTAAATATGACAGACAAAGAAAATTTAATTATTTTTTTTCAGCTTTCTTACATTTTTTTTTTCATTTAGTGGGAGTAAGAGAGTGCAAACATTGTCCATATTATCCATTGTCCCAAGCGCTTTCGCCTATTACTTTGGCCATTTTAAAGGAGAGGCTGTTAATTTCTCTTCAGGTTTGACTCTTTCAGATGTAAATTTTTCCGAGTGTTTTTGCATACTAAATGTTTTAATACGTGAGACAATGAAATCAGAAGACGTATTGGGATGGGAAAAGTGCCTTTCAAAAGCTAAGCATAGGACTAAGCATGAGAAAAAGTACTGTTGCCATATATGGTCTGGTGCCCCCGTTGTTCATCTCGGGGTTCTCCAAAGACGGATATGCAATGTGATATCTCCTGACCTGGCATATCGACATTCTCACAGACGTGATGTGCCTTCACTCTATCGTTTTTACAAAGATTTTCACGGTAACTGCTCTGACGATCTATTGCCACTGGTGCCTCAGCTGAATGAATTTAAGCTGCTAGGTTTGTATCTCGGTCACACCCTTTCACTGTCGAAACAGTTAAATGTAACCGCCTTTTCTCCTCCAACAGTTTCTTCTCTCGCACTTCCCAACAGCGGAACTCCCTTCCTCTTACTTGCTTCCTTGATTGCTATAATCTTCAAATATTCAAATGTAATGTCAATTGACTGATGCTTTAACCTTGATCACCGTCCTTCTCTTTATCCTTTCCTCAAACACCCCTCTTTACTCTCAATTTCACTCTCTGTAGCGTCCTAGTGGCACTCACGTCTTGCTTGCAGTGTTATACTTAAAAAAAGAACAGAGTATTGAACTGCTACCTGATATCCGTCAAGCTACATGGGAAAGAATATGGTTCTTCAGAGAAACCCGGATGATATCAGCAAGCGAACATGTGATCAACGACGAGGTTTTAAAGAAAATCGAAACAAAAAGGAAACATATTATACCTAGCACCAGGAAGAGATAGTTGACATTTCTCTGGCACGTAATGAGGAAGGAGGGCTTGGAAAATCGGATACTCACAGGATAGATAGAGGGACAAAGAAAAGCAGTACGTAACTTACTTGATGAACTTGATCAAATGGATTCTAGAATAGGGTTTAGAAGGAATAACAAAAAGACAAAACTCATTAAGACCGAAAAATGACAAGAAGATGTGGAGGGCCATGATGTCTTACGCCCTGAAAGGACACGGCACATAAAAGAAGAAGGCCCTCTTTTCTCATTAAGTGTTCCAGAAATGCCAGCTGTCTGATTCTGATTTTTAGCTTCTGTATTCTCGTACACTTAGTTAAATACCAAATGTTACCCCGGGATATCTACATGACTTTTTATCTGCTTTTTTTTCCAATTCGCCAGCCTGAACCGGCCCACTTTCGTCTGCTCCGAGAAGAAAAACTATAAGAGAATAATACATTTTCCGAAGTTCAAGTTAACAAATAAAGAAAAAAAATGTCCATGTGGCCCCAAGCAATCGTATTTCACCTTCAATATCTTGGGAACAACGTCGAATAAGTGAACACTCGCATCTTTTTTAATCAATAACACTCACACCCTTGTGAAGAAAAGTCGCGCAAAGGTATTGTGGGAAGTGACGAGCCACTCTTAGCGCGTTTGGATAACGAGGAAAGGGGAGATTTAAAAGATCTCGGCCTGACCAAGTAGCACTTAAATAATCTAATATTTTGTTTTTCATTTGAGTGCATCAGTGCCACTGAAAAGAATTATCGGTATAGTGCGAAACAAAAGGTTCGTGATAGATAGATAGATAGATAGATAGATAGATAGATAGACAGATCCTGAAACAGATATGAATAGCGTGAAACAGATAGGAAAAAACTTGCATATTAACTGATTGAAATAGAAAAAGACAGCGACAGATGTAGACTAAAAAAGATATGAATAGAGTGAAACAACAAATTGAGATTAATAGAAATAGATAGATTAAAATAGATAGATAGATACATATTAAACGAATGAGATAGATAGATAGATAGATAGATAGATATTAACAAAATGAGATATATAGATAGATAAATAAATAGTTCGATAGATAAATAGATATTAACAGAATGAAAAAGATAGATAGATATTAATAGAGTGAGAAAGATATGAACGTCTTGAGATTTATTGAAATAGATAGATAGATAGATATTAACAAAATGAGATATATAGATAGATAAATAAATAGATAGATAGTTCGATAGATAGATAGATATTAACAGAAT
This sequence comes from Acanthosepion pharaonis, assembly GCA_903632075.3. Lineage (NCBI taxonomy): Eukaryota > Metazoa > Mollusca > Cephalopoda > Sepiida > Sepiidae > Acanthosepion > Acanthosepion pharaonis. The sequence goes on along the minus strand of CAHIKZ030000239.1, from coordinate 180,426 downwards.
GAAAAAGATAGATAGATAGATATTAATAGAGTGAGAAAGATATGAACGACTTGAGATTGACTGAAACAGATAGATAGATAGATAGATAGATAGAGTTGAAATAGATTTAAATAGAGACAGATATGAATATACTGAATTAGATAGATACATATTGAGATAGATAGATATAGACTGAAGCAAATATGAATAAAGTGAGACAGATATGAACACATTTAGATATACATTGAAATAGATAGATAGATAGATAGATATAATTGAAATAGATTTTAATAGGGTGAGACAGATATGAGTAAAATGAATTAGATACAGATTGAGATAGATAGATAAAGACTGAAATTGATATGAATGAAGTAAGACAGATATGAACACATTGAGATAGATATACATTGAAATAGATAGATATTAACAGAATGAGATTGATAGATATTAATAGAGTGAGAAAGATATGAACGATTTGAGATTGATTGCTATAGATATACATTGAAATAGATAGATAGATAGAGAGATAGATAGATAGATAGATAGATATGGTTGAAATAGATTTAAATAGAGTGAAGCATATATGAATAAACTGAATTAGATACATACAGGTTGAGATAGATTTAGACTGAAACAGATCTGAATAAATTGAGACATATGAACGCATTGAGATAGATATATATTGAAATAGATAGATAGATAGATAGATAGATGTAGATTGAAATAGGTATGAATAGAACGAAACAGATACGAACAAACTGTGATAGAATGATAGAAATAGACAGATTGAAATAGGTAGTTATTAACATAATGACATAGATAGATAGATTAAAATGCATAAGAATAGAATGAAACATGAACATATTGAGATAGATATAGATTGAAATAGATAGATGGGCGGGTGGATAGATACGTATGTCAATGATAAAATATACCTTGTAGTCTTAAGTATTTCCTTTTAACTTTTTTTTTGTACTATCGATATTTTTCACTTTCTTATTCCAACATTTCCGCCATCTTCACCCTCAGTCAATGTTGATCTGAATTCTTTATTTATCCACCGTGTTATCTCCCTTGTTTTATTGTTTTCTTTTTTTTTCCTTCAATATATTTTTTCGCTAACTTTAAGGTTTCAATTTGTGTTATTGTTCGGTAACTTTTCCTTCACCGACAATATCGTAAAAAAATAAAATGATTACTACAAAAAAGACTATGCATTCCAGAGGAATAGTGAGTTCAATTCCAATGCTATGTGCAAGGGTAAATCAAAAGAAATAGGGGCTGAGGGATTCGCTTATCGTCCCTTTCACACACCTCTCCGATCTTTTGAACAGGAGTGGAGGTTTATCCCCTGTTTACTGGTTAGGATCAGGTTACCGATTCCTTCTAAGTTCTACTTCCACACTACACTTCTACCATCTCTGAGTGAAATGTTACTCAATAATTAAATCGTGACCTATAAAATCTAGAGTTAGGCGTTATATTTCCTGCATAGTCCCAAGAACTTCACTTGAATCGGTGAACATTTAAAAAAAAATAAAATAAAATTCAAGGTATCGGTTTGATGTTAAGAAAAAAAAAACCCAAAAAAATCCCACTAATGTTGAAATTATGATCTTACCTACTTTGGTACGCCATGTATACCACAAATGTTGTCTTTTATTTTCTCTATAAATAAAGTTCTGCCAAGCGCATTTTAGGTCAGATTATCCTATCACAATTACCTTCAGTACGTCCTGATTGTGTCAAATTTTCTAAGCCGTCTATCCTCATTATGTACACTAGAAATTTCGACTATTTTTTCTGATGTTAAATATAAACGTCCTTTTTGTTTCCATTTTCTTTAAAACGTCGTCATTGCTCAGGTTTTCAATCATTGGTATACTCAGCATCCTCCTGTAGAAACACATTCGTGTCGCCAGAGGTATCATCTTCATCTGTGATGAGATTACCCAGCATTCAATACCACAGAGGACTGATATTGCATAAAAGATCAACACTTTTTTTTTTTGTTCTATTGTTTCTTAAAACTTTTGAAATCCGAACTTTTGGAATCCGAACATCTGGAATCACTAATATTGGAATCCGAACTTTTAGTATTCGAAATTTGGAATCCGAACTTTTGGATTCTGAATTTTTGGTATCCCAACTTTTGGAATTCTAACTTTTGGTATCCCAACTACTGGAATCGCAAGTTTTGGAATCCAAAATTTTTGGAATCCGATTTTTTGGATTCTGTATTTTTGGAATCCCAACTTTTGGAATTCCAACTTTTGGTATCCCAGCTATTGGAATCGGTCGTTTTGGAATCCAAAATTTTGGGATCCGAACGTTTCGAATCCGATTTTTTCGAATCTGAACTTTTGGATTCTGAATTTTGAGAATCCCAATTTTTGGAATTCCAAATTTTGGTATCCCAACTATTGGAATCGAACATTTTTGGAATCCGAACTTTTGGAAAAATAAATTTTGGAATCCGAACTTTTGGAATCCCATTTTTTGGAATGCCCACATTTGGAATCCCAACATTTATGTATTCTAACTTTTGCATTCACAACTTTCGCTATCCTAATGCGAATTTCGGTGTTACACTTTTCGATCCTTTCTTAAAACCCGACATTTACGTTGTTGTCCTTGCCCGATTTTGGTATCTCCACTTCATGATTTGCACGCTGTCTTGTTCCTTTCGTTGACAGCTATACATTGTCTGCTTACCATTTATTTTTAGTCCTTGCTTTTAGCTTTCCTTCACTAACTTTTGTAGGAATTCTTGTAGACTCCTTTATGTTTCTACAATCAACACTTTTTGATCTGCACATCTTATGTTGTTAAGATTGTGGCCGCCAACAATGAATGTTGGCAGGTCGAATAAGTTCGATGAGAAGACATCCTTTTCTTGTACCCCTATCTGTTTTTGTATATTTTAACGGAAAGCAGCTCGTATTTA